>JAVYIG010001077.1:0-242500 GCA_035222895.1 Strongylocentrotus droebachiensis
ACAAAGGGGCGTCGTGTACCTGTAGGTGAGGTTTATTTATTTATTAGAGAAAAACAACTGCATAAGCAAAACACTTGTGGGCTTTATTAGTTTATATGAGTTAGTTCTGAGATTATTTATATAGTGCATGACTTTTAACTACTATAATCATTCAAAGGGGGTGACATGCTTTCTTTTGTCACCCTGGCCAGCAGATTGTATCCTTCTCTCTCTCTCTCCTTTCCACTTCCCTAAAGATGTGTGTAGTATTAAGATATGTTTTCGATTGTCAAATAAATAATGATAAATTGTTTCAATTATTTGTTTGTTTTATTTTTATTTTTTAAAAGATGCCTAAATAAGGTATAGGTCTATACGATCAAAACTTCAAATAATCAATACACTAATACCGGGCCTATAAGGTTATACACAAAATACCTATTTCTCTTCTATTCAGCTCAAATTGATTGTGGTTTCTGTTTTTCATCTCTTTTTGATTTTACTTTTTACATAATCGCTTCGTTCTAAAAACGAAGCGAGCAATTGCCATTTGTACACGAGAGTCACTTTCTCGTAAACATATCATAATGTCCTCTTCCTTGGAAATATTAACTTCTGACATTAACATGGCCCTCTCTATTATATACTTTGGACATTCTATCAGAAAATGTCTGACCGTTTCTAATGTTGGACAGCTGTCACAGAAACCTGTGGAGTGGATGCCCAAACGTAGGAGGTCTTGGTTGAGTCCAGACACTCCAGGCGTAGTCGCCTAAGAATAGTTTCAGTTTTTCTTCCCAATTTACAAGTATATTGTGAGATAACATTTGGCTGAAGGATTTTTAATGCCGATTGGGTATCATTCCACCTTTCTTGCCAAAGTAACTTTGAACTGTACAAAATTAAACTTGTCTTTTCAAATAACGTCAATTTATTATGCATTTCAATTCCTGAGTTAGAGCTTTTTTTGCGTAGAAGTCTGCCTTTTCATTTCCCACTATCCCACAGTGGCCTGGAATCCATTCCAAAGCGATTTCGATCCCTCTATATTCTATCGGGTCGTTATTATAAATATTTCTGTGACAAAAGATTCGTCACTAAAATGTTTCAAGGCTGTGAGGGCACTTAAGCAGTCGCTAAAAATGACTGCAACTGTATAGATGTTTGTTTCTTCGATCCATTGAAGGGCAAGAACAATGGCAGCCAACTCGGCTCTATACGATGAGGTAAAATTCGCTAATCTTTTACATTGGTGTACAGAAAAGTGTGGGATATAGAAAGCAGCCGAGCATTGGCCCTTCTCCGGAAACTTAGATCCATCTGTATATATATGCAACTGGTTCGACCATTTTGAATTAATCAATTCTAAGCTTTGTTGCTGTAGTTCATTCGGATGGTCGCTTTTGAAATCCGAGAGCTCAACTCGGTCGAAACCAGTGGGGGTTCAAAAAGCCATGGCGGGAATGGGGATGGTACGGCAGTTTCTGTCATGAAGTTTTTTAGTTTACTCTGGGTTCTATACCCGAAAGGTTTACTAAGAAAGTCTTTTCCCTTTAGATAATCAAATTGCCAACATGGCCCTATGTTTTGTGATAATGGGTGGTTTGGGGATCTTTCGATACTTTGTCTATATTTACTTGACACAATTTGTCTCCTTAGATCCAAGGGAAATTCTCCCATTTCCACTTGTAATGATTGTAGGGAAGTGAAAGGTAGTCCTCCCGCACAAATCCGTAGCGCCTGGTATTGCACCGAATCAAGTGCCTTTTTTGTGGTGGTAGTAGCGCTATCGTAAGCCTCACATCCATAGTCGAGTAAGGATCTTATGAATGCCCTGTAAACCTTTACGAGGGATTTAGAAGAGCTCCCCCATTTAGTTCCCGTTAAACATCTTAGGATATTCAATTTTCTTTTACATCTCTTTACAACATTTTCCACGTGTGGCTTCCAGGTCAATTTCTTATCAAAAGTTACCCCCAGAAAATGATGAGTATTCTGGAAGGGCACTTTATTCCCGTATAATTCTACTTGCGGTGGTGAGAGATTCATTGTACTTTTTGTAAAAAATATAGGGACTGTCTTATCAGCCGAAAGCCGAAATCCCCATCTGCGAAACCAAGTCTGGAGCCTATTCAGGTATTCCTGAAGTTTGCTTGATATTTGATGGATATCCCTACCTGATGCCCATATGACAAAATCATCAGCATATACAGCTAAAGGCACTGAAGGATCTGTAGGGATATCACTAATCATTAAATTAAATAGCAGTGGACTCAAAATACTTCCTTGTGGGAGTCCATTATGCATATCATATGTTTTTGATTCAGTATTATTAATTCTTACCTGAAAGGTACGTCCTGTCAAATAATTTTGTAGATATTGTAACAAATTTCCTTCTATTCCTTTTTGGGCGAGTTTGAATAGTAGTCCATTTATCCATAATTTATCATAAGCTTTCTCAATATCTAGGAACACAGCTATTATGTGTTCATTACAATTGATACTTTTCTGAATATCGTTTTCTAGGAGAACTATGTTGTCTATGGCACTCCGCCCTTTTCTAAACCCGCTAATAAAATTAGGTAGTAACTCGTGTTTTTCTACATACCATTGTAATCTTTCTTTGATCATACGCTCGATTATTTTGGCGAAGCATGATGTGAGTGAAATGGGTCTATATGATGACGCTTTCCGGGGATCTTTTCCAGGTTTCAAAATTGGTATCAAAAATAGAGTGCTTCAGTGGGAGGGGTATTTCCCCTGTTCCCCAAATCCTGTTTATTATATCTAACATAACCTTTTTAGTTTCTTTAGGAAAGTTTTCATACACCTCATAAGGAATGTTATCTTGACCAGGGGCAGTCCGCTTTTTTGACTGTACTGCCTTTTCTAATTCAATGAGTAAAAAGGGTTCATTGATAACACTCTCCTGAATATTCATGCTATTCTTTACTAAAGCTAAATACTGTTCATTTACCCTATCTTCTCTCATTCCTAAAGATTGAAAGTAGCGTCCAAAAACATCCACCTTTTCATCCTCCCGAGTTATTTCTTTGTCATTTTCTGTCAATGATGACATATTTTTTGACCTCGCCCCTGGAACACCATTTAGTCGTTTTATGCAGGTCCAGATTTTTGACTCAGGCATGTAACGGTCCAGTTTCGTGCAAAAGGCTTGCCAATATTTTTGTTCTGCTTGGCGGAGAGCTCGTTGTGCCATTGTTTTCTTGTTACAATAATCATCTATATTCTCCAGCGTTATCATTCTACCTTTAGAGAGCTTGTTACTCGCTTTATTTCTTTCTTTAATTTTAGCAGAACATTCTTTTGTCCACCATGGGACCGGGTTTTGTTTCGTTTTACTCTTTTGGGGAACAGCTTCCTTTATAACTTCTTTTAAGTACTCCATAAATTGGGTGTACATTTCCTTTACATTTGTGTTTTTTAATGTAATCTGCCCATTTAATACTTCTTCACATTTCTTTGCAAAGTTAGACCAGTTTATATTCTTAAAAGAAAAAGGCTTTTCTACCACATTTCCATTAGGCATACCTGCATTTGCTCTATGCGGATCTGTACTTTTTTCGAGAGACACTTGGAGAGAGATTGGGAAGTGGTCACTACCAAAAGTACTCCGCATGACTCCCCATGTAGACTTACACGCTAAAGAAGGAGATGTGATACTTAGATCCAGACATGATGTTTTCCCCGTTCGTGGGTCTAATCTGGTCCCCTCTCCATTGTTCAAAATAATCAAACTGTTCTTATTCAAAAAATGTTCTATTACTTCACCGTTTTTGTCTGTTTTCTCGCTGCCCCATAAAACATTGTGAGCATTAAAATCTCCCATTATAAGGACGTTTTCATTGTTAGATACATTTTCCATTAACTTATTCATAATATTTTCATTCAGTTTATTACAAGGGTTATAATAATTAATGATTGACAATTTTTTCCCCCCTATGTAAACATTCATTTGCTGTAATTCTAAGTTTGCATCTGTGAAAGGACCCTCGTACTTAATCCTATCATGAACATATATAGCACAGCCTCCTCTAATATTATTTTGTCTGTTTCTAGGAAAGCATGTATATTCTGGAATATTCAAAATAATGTTATTATGAAACCAGGTCTCCTGTATGCAAATAATATCATATTTAAAATCCTTGTGTAAGTTTAAATAATTTAATAATTCATTGCCGTGCCCTAAGAGTCCCTGGGCGTTCCAGTGTAAAATGGAAAGTGACATGAGTAAATTAATCACTATCATTTGTTCTATCATATGTACTATTTTGTTGCAGCGCCCTTTTGGCTGCAACGCAAACAAGAGTATTCAATTCTTTTTCCGTTCTACCTTCTGTGAATTTAAAAATTAGTTGGCAAATAAAATCTATAATTTGTTCATCACTAGCCGAGGCTATGAAGTTGGTCATAGGTGGAGTGCCTTGTGGTGTTTCATTTGACGTTCCTTGATTATTAATGGTCTCTTTACTCTGTTTTTCCTGACGAATAACCTGGTTTTGAAATTGTGGGGTGGTGTTTGCTCTGGTCAGGAATGAAGGAACAGCTGCTTGTGCGTAAGTACTATTAGGTTTACCAACATTCTGCACTGGAATTTCGTTTGTTTGTTTTTCTGTTTCCTTACTCAATGTTTTGTTGGCTTTATTTTTCTGTTGAATAGGCTGTGGATTTGATACTTTTTTATTTTGTTGCTGCCAGGACTGAGTTGCTTCTGCGTATGATAGCCCCTTTGCATACCGTATCTGCTGCACTTGCTTTGCCTTTTTTGCTTGTGCGCAGCCGCTGTAGGCTGCAGAGTGGTTTTCCCCGCAATTTACGCACTTTCGTTCTTCTTTTTTTTTACACTCATCGAAAGAGTGGTTTTCTCCACATCGGACGCATCTTTTTTGGGAATTACATTGTGAAGCATTGTGTCCGAATCTTTGGCATTGATAACATCTAATTACAGGTGGGACATATTGTTTTACGCGCTTGATTTGGAAACATAAGTGGATTTCAGGGGGGATGGTGACTTTACTGAAGGTTAGAATAACGCAGCGCATGGGAATTTGAGAGATTTGGCGCTTTCCTTCTATTGTTTCATCTGTTCGGACTCTTCTCACCATCCTCTTTACCCCTATCACATTCTGAGTTTTCAATTCATTAAGAATTTCCTCTTCCTTCATTTCCAGTGGGATATCATAAATGACTCCCTTTGCTCCATTGTTTCCCTCACTGACTTTTACATCAACACTTCCTATTTTGTTAATCTCTGAGATAGCCTTCACCTGCTTGGTATTTTTACACTTGATTAAGAGTCCCGTATTAGTGGTTTTGATAAAATCTACAGGGTTCACGCAAACTTCCCTAATTGCCTTGGCTATTTGTATGGGATTAACATTGTTCAAAGATTTTGTCCTATCTATTGGGGTTATGAAAATGTTAAAGCCCTTTGGGTTTGGGTTTGGGGAAGTGGTGTGGAAAGTGGTGTTCGAAGAGTATGATTCTGAGGCGTGTTTTAAGTTCTCTATATTAGTAGAGCTTCTCTCACGTTGCCTTTTTGCAGGATTCCTGCTTTGCACAGTTTGAAATACTATTTCATCCTCGCTCATCATGGATCTTTCCGGCTCGGAGGCGTGAGCCGCCATGATTGGCTTTCGAAAAAAGGCGCGAAATTTGAATAGCGCGTATCGTGCAGCTAATTATAATGAAGTGAAATGAAATGAAATGAAAAGCCCACAGTGTTTGCTTACCTCAGTACGAGAAATCCCTATTCCAAAAGTGGTCACATAAATCCAAAACAAAAAACTTCAAAAAGAACAACCCAATTTCCATATGAGAAACAAAGTCAAAGATATAATCCAAGAGTAAGGCGAGAGTGCGACCTATCGGGGTGAACGTTATAATCAGTCTGTCAATGAAGGTATCGTTGAAGACAAAGGTTTTTCGATCATTATGCTAATCACCAATAGGTGAATGTCTTATGACAATTACTGTAAGTTGTTTGTCTTTAAAACGTTTATTTAAAACAAGACAAAAACAAATCCATGAGAGTAAACTTAAGTGTATACCTATTAGATCCAGATACTGACGTATCAAAGAAAAGAGGAATTTGGTATTTTCTGAATTTTCGAATAGTGCAATCGGATACATTCTTGATTGTATGTCATGCTCTTTAACATTATGCCAAGCTTATTGTTAATTTGAACATAAAGCCGGATGCCTTTCAATCTTAAATTCCAAAAAGTGATACACGCCTGATCTTTTTCTAGATAGGCACACATTGAAGAGATGGAGTAATATTCTCCTTCACTAATTTAAGAATAATACACATTCCTAAATGCATTAGCAAGATTAAAACGTAATCTGTAATGATAGGCTTAATATACTGAGCGAGACAACAATCAAGGTCTCTATAGTATTGCTACGAGCATACTTGTGGTATTATACCTTTGAATACATTGTTAAACCAAATTTAACTTTTCCTAAGAACACATCTTGAGTGTCATTGTAACTATGCATTGTAGTTCTGACACTGTCCTGTGTGGCAAGAGTTTAGAGTTATAATGTTCACATGTTCTTTTTGAAATGTTTTGTTGTTGCACAAGTGGGTTAGGGTTGACGAAGGTCACGATGGTCAGACGAAGTGCGTGTCAATTGACAAGGCAAGGTCTTTATAGTATTGCCACATGCATACTACCTTTGAATGAGTTGTTGAACCAAATTGATTTTTTTTTTTTTTTTTTTTTTTTTTTCTTCTAGTCACATAGTGAACTTATCGTATGACAAAAAGTATTACGATTCAATACGTGCTGTGTCTATCTGCAGAAAGGTGTTTGAATGTTAACAATATTATTACTCAAGAATAACAAGTGCTCATTAGGTATTTAAGGTGGTAGTCCCTTGACAAATATTATGCCTTCTTAATATAGACATTGATAGTTCGACGAATTAACTACAATACTGAACCTTCGAATAGGAGCACATTTCTGTTGTATCGTTATATAGAAAGATTTATATTGGTAAAAAAAAGAAATATCATACGCCTATTATCAAATGGAGGTTATTCTTTAACAAAACTTAAAAGTCGATCTGACTCGTACTTTCAAATCAGACAATGGAGCTGTTGGTGTTTTTTTTTTTTTTTTTTTTTTTTTTTTTTTTATTTTCTTTTTCTTCTGTATGTGTACATATATATATATATATATATATATATATATATATATATATATATATATATATTGATAGCATAACTTTGTTTATAAAGGTCGAGTAGAAGCTGTGACAATAAGTCGTTTTATGCCATTAAATCGGATACTGACAGGTTAAAGAAAAGAGGAATGGGTATGTTGGACATTGGCGGGTTTTTGCTTTGATTATTTTATTTCAAGAAAGGGGGAGGGGGTGAATTGTGGGCAGTCTTTGCTTGGGAAGGTCTTGCAAACCTACTACTCAGGAAATAAATACTTTCTTGAGTAGTTTTTCTTTTAATTGTAGGGTTTAGTTTTTTTTTTTTTTAAGGGATTTTTGTTTTGTTTATTGATTGTAATGTTGTATGTGTATGTATATTATGTTTGGGTATGCTGTTGTGTGTGTGTTGGTGGGGTTACTCTCATTTTTTTCGGGAATCGCAGTCTCTTAGGTAAATGTGTAAATTGTTCTCGTATCATGAGGTATCACTTGAAACAGATATATTACTTTGCTTCGTCGTCCTCCGCTAAATATTCAATGTTCAAATTTGATTACGAAAAGGGCAGAAATATTTTTAAAAATCAATGGATAATATAAGTACATCTTTTGTATGTAACTTTCTTTCTCTAAACGTTAAGGGAATTCGAGAAAAATTAAAGAGACAGAAAATATTGATGTGGTGTAAAGATAAAGGGTCGGATATAGTGTTTTTACAGGAAACGTATAGCACCAAGGAAGTAGAAGACGAATGGAAGGTACTATGGAATGGTAGTTCGTATTTTAGTCATGGGACAAGTCATAGTAAAGGGGTTCTTATTTTATTTGATTCTAAACTAGATATTCAAGTCATTAATGCAATTGCAGATGATAATGGTAGGTTTATTATAATGGAGTGCATTATACAAGGGTTAAGGCTTACAATAGCCAATGTATATTTCCCAGTTCGTTCGAAGGAAATAGAACAAATAATTTTTTTACTCGAGTTTGAAAAAGCCCTTACAACGGTTAATGGAAAAAATAATCAGCTAATAATAGGAGGTGATTTCAACACGATCAGCAATTTTAACCTGGATTACATGGGAACTGGTAAACAAAAGGTTCTTTCAAAATTTGGTAGACTCTTTGAAACTTTTGTGGATAGATTAAATTTGATTGATATTTGGAGAGTACGAAATGGAATGAAAAAGCAATTTACGTATAGACAAATCAATCCTTTTATGCAAAGTCGACTTGATTATTGGTTTGTATCCGAAAAACTAGATGAAATAATATCAAAATGCAATATAATATCATCTATAGCTCCTGATCATTCAGCTGTACAACTAAACTTTTTTAATTTACCTTCGAATGATATCAAATTCAAGGGATCTTATTGGAAATTTAATAATAGTTTATGTAAAGATGAAAAGTTCATCGTGTTAATGAAAACCGCAATCATTGAACTGAAAGAGGACTATAAAACAGAAATAGAAAGTAAAAGAGTTCTATGGGATTTTTTGAAAATGAAAATAAACAGTTTTATCAGAAAATATTCGAAAGAAAAAGCAAAGCTCAGAAAAGAAAAAATTGGGAATCTAGAAACAGAAATACTCTCCCTTGAAGACGATCTTTTGAAAGCAGTAGATAATGAGAAGATTGCATCTTTAGAACTGAAACGAAGAGAATTAAAAGCATGCTATGATTATATTAATGAAGGACTTAAAATTCGTTCTAGAGCATCGTACTTTGAAAGAGGAGAAACAAATACTAATTACTTTACCCAATTAATGGAATCAAATAAGAGAAAAACAGTAATCAGAAAACTTATGATAAATGAAGAAAAAATCAGTTTTGATCAGGGAGATATAATTAAAGAAATACACAAGTTTTATAGCAAACTATATGCGCATTCCACGGTTGATTTCAATTCTAGTGATGCTTTTTTCACAGATCTACCCAAACTAAATCCAGACTCTAAGGATATTTGTGAAGGGAAAGTTACAGAGAGGGAATGTATAGCAGTTTTGAAAGAAATGAAATTTAACAAAACACCAGGTAACGATGGTTTAAGTGTTGAATTTTATTCATTATTTTGGCCGGTAATAGGAGACGTAGTGGTCGATGCTTTGAATGAATCCTTTTGTGAGGGAGAACTCTCCCACTCACAAAAACAGGCAGTAATTACTTTAATTCATAAAGAAGGCAAAGATCCGTTACAAATTAAAAACTACAGACCCATTTCCTTACTTAATGTGGACTACAAGATTTTAACCAAAGCTCTTTCAACAAGAATTAAAAAAGTATTACCAGAAGTTATTTGGATTGATCAGGTGGGATATCTTAAGGGAAGAAATATAGGTGAAGCTATTCGGTTAATTGACGACATGATCTTTCATACAACTCAAAATAAAATACCTGCTTACTTATTAGCGATAGATTTTGAAAAAGCGTTTGACTCGGTTTCACACATGTTTTTACAAAAGGTCTTAGTAGCCTTTGGTTTTGGACCGATATTTTGTAAATGGGTGAAAATAATTTATAATAAGGCTCAAAGTTGTGTTTTCAATGGACACGTATCATCTGGATATTTTTCTATTCAGAAAGGTGTAAGACAAGGTGATCCTTTGTCTGCATATTTATTTTTACTTTGCATTGAGATTCTTGCTCGCGCAATCCGCAGCGACTCGGCTATTCATGGGATTCCCTTTGATAATATTCACGTTAAACAAATTCTTTATGCAGATGACATGTCGTTGTTTGTTCAAGATATTGAATCTTTTAATAGACTAAACTCATTGTTTACTAGTTTTGCAGATATGTCTGGATTGAAGATGAATAGAGACAAAACCTTTGTATTATTGTTGGGTCCTAACGCGGATAAAGATGTAATAGTTCCATTTGGTAAGATAGTAAACATTGTAAAGATATTAGGGATACAGTTTACGTTAGACGTGGAAAGCCAGGAAAAAATCAATTACAAAGAAATCTTAAGTAAAATTAAAAAGCTGCTTATGTGGTGGAAACAAAGAGATTTGACTTTGATGGGGAAAATTCAACTAATTAAGACTTTTGTTCTATCAAAATTAGTATATGTATCATCACTCACACCTGTACCGCCGTGGGCATTCCGTGAAATTGAAGTACTAATATTTGATTTTTTATGGAATGGAAAAGATAAAATCAAACGGAGTACTATGTTTTTAGATTACGATAAGGGAGGTCTTAAATTGACAGATTTTCAATTATTTATTCGAACACAAAGAGTCATGTGGATGAAAAGACTTATAACAGGAGATTCAAATATGATTTGGAAACGTTATTTTAAATACCTGACTAGAAAATATGGCGGCCTATTGATTTTTTTCAGTAATGTATCGCCAGATTTACTTGCACTGTCATTACCAGATTTTTACCGTAGCATGCTGGAGGCTTGGCTGGGGACAAAAGCCTTTTTGCTTAAGAACGAAATTTCAAAAAGAAATCAAATTATTTACAATAATAGATGTATCCGCATTCAGGGGCAAATATATTTCCATGAAGACTTATTTCTGAAAAATGTTTTTAAAATACATCATATTGTTGATAAGAAAGGTGAATTGAAATCTATCACAGAATTTAAGAAAATGGGTTTAAACAACATAGAAATAAATATAATAAAACAGTTATATGAAGGCATTCCATTCTCATGGAAAACTCTTTTGAATATATATGAACATCCATGTGAGGATACTGAATTAAGTTTAGAATTCATTATTAACGGAAACCCTCACTCTTTGCAAGGCATAACATCAAAATATATCTATAGTAAATTGTTAAAAATGAGAACGGAAAAATCTTATGCTACATGCAACTTAGAACGTACATACAATATGGTCGAAAATGACACGAGAACAATTTTCTTAAGACCCCGAAAATCCACTCTAGACAGAAAGCTGAGGGAATTTCAATATAAAATGTTATATAATTTAATTTATACAAATAAGCATCTATACACTTTCAAACATGCAGTGAGCAATCTTTGCTCCTTTTGCAATAAACACGAAGAAACCTATTTTACCTGTGAAAAGGTAGCAAATATTTGGAAGGACTGCGGAGACCTTTTTGATTTATCAGCGTTAAAAAATCTACATTGGCAAGCAATTCATATCGGGATAACAAGATCTAATGCGGGAGAAGAACAACTGTTAAATCACATTATTCTTTTAATAAAACATATGATTTTTAAATATAGTTCAACTAAAAATAGACCCCCAATTCCTCAAGAAATTAAAAAAAGAATTATAGAAAATAGGCAAGAAGAAAAGGAATTAGCGGGGGAGAGAGGCACTTTAACACTTCACTTCAAAAAATGGGACAACTTCCATAGTTAAGGACGGCGAGGCAAATACTTCTTTCTCGGACTCAGACATTTTTTTTTTTTTTTTTATATATATTTTTAAAATATATAATTTGGTCTTAAGGAAAAGGAAGAGACAGGATTTCCAACAAATATGTAGATGTGAATGCTCGGGAAGGGAGGGGGGATTTGTTGAGATTTGGAATGAAGGGGGGAGGGGGATATGTCAGTTTGTATGTGTGTCTGAGTATGTGAGCGTGTGTGGTGTGTCTGTCTGTTTGTAGGTAACTCTTTGATTTATAATATTCGTTCAATATAATTCAATGTAAATATTATGTACTGTGTATTAATATCTTAAGTATTTTTGAGAGATGTACAATTTTCTTTATATTTTGATATATGTAAATCAATGAAGCTGTATGTTTGTTTGTTATATATTTTGTATTGAATGAATACAATAAAACAATATTACAAAACAAAAAAAAAAAAAATCTGCAAGGTTCTGGAATCATCAAAATGATAAGAAATTTGGCCCATTCTTCGTAAAGTTACAAGCACTATACACAGAAAGATGTATATGGGACTACCCTATATCTCTCATACGACCATGAGAGAAACAAATTGACCAAACATATGAATTAGTAGGCGGTTTCCCGGCAAATTTTTTATCATCATGTATTAGTCAAAACATATTCTTTCACATGATTGGTAATGAGAGCTTCCATTTCATTTTTTGAAATTGGGGCGTTTCCAATACTGGTCTTTACCTTTAATATATGCATTTTTTCAAGCTGATACGTGCCCAGCAAAACAGCTGTGGATGAAATTCCACATTTCTACATTTTGTATGAATTTTTGAAAGATGCATGATTGAAGTAGGCCTATAAACAATGCACCCGTTGTTTTGTCAAACATGCTAGGTTAACATAAATTCATATAAATTCAGCTTTATCCCACTAACCACCTTTTGGTTTATAAAAGTGAGAACAAACATACATCATTTTATTGTTACGTAGGTCCAGTAATCTCCAGTGAGAAATATATCTTTGATCTCGATTTTCACCATTAAATTTGGAATTAAAAAAAAAATCTTTGCTCTGCAAAACAAAGATTAGCAGGGATATGGCAATCTAAGACTTCAAACATTCGTAACCCAATCAGGCGATCCCTTATTATTGGCCTCAATTTAATTCATATTTGCACTATAATTAATGTTTTTTTTGTCTGTGCTTCTATATTAATAAACTTATTACATCGGTAGGATTGCCCTTTAAAACTCTACTTGTTGAAGTTTGAAGTTTGAAGTTTTATTTATTCCACATTTTACATAGAAAAACAGTTTTTATTCTTTTCCTTTTTTATACAGGCGTATATAAGAATAGATTTCACACAAGAAAAGAAAAAAAATATAAAAAAATAGAGATTTCAAATCAAATATAATGAACGGAAAATAAGTACGAATTTTCGAAATATGTATATTTAACAGGCTGGGTAGAACAATGTAAAATGTGGGGAGCCTAAATAAAAAGCATAGCTTGTATGTGAATAGTACTGAGTAACACAAAAAGTATGATACTCATTTTGCCCAGAGCCCCAGGTTCACCCAGTAAATATATTATAATAATTTCATTTTTTGTTGTTGTTAGCCTGGTTTGGTTGTGAAATCTATTCGAAGTTCTACACATGGTAACGGTTGTGTTTAAAATTAGGTTCTAAATCTTGCTCCAAATGATCCTTCCGTGCACAAGGGATAAGAGTGGTTTCCACATGGGTGAATAAACGCAAAATGATAATGTCCCCTAATACACTAATTTGTCCGTTTTTGAAGAAAACAAATAGGTTTATACAGGGTGGCCAAAAAAAAAGCGGCACGGTCGATGTTCGATATTTTACCTGGTCAGAAATGATTTCTTTTTAGCCTTATCGATTACTGTATTTCATGCAGAAGCAAATGGCTCCAAGATCATCCATTATTTTTGGTTGAGCAGTTTTGCTACTACGCTTCTTTGGCTAAACAATGTCATTTTCCAAATTTCCGCGATTCAGGAGCATGGAATTAGGTTATTAGGGACCTTTAGATTTGCGTGGACTGCTACATATGACGTCCTTTTAAGGCGCGGGCAGTCACGTGTGACGCCCTTTTAAAGATAAAGACCATTATGGTCATGCATTGCATTGTGAAAGAAACGTTGTGGAATCGATCATAAAAGGTTGATCATCTAGCATATAAGTACTGGTGTGTACTGCAAGGTTCTGGAATCATCGAAATGATAACAAATTTGGCCCAGTCTTGGTAAAGTTACAAGCACTGTACACAGAAAGATGTATATGGGACTACGCGACACATGCGTGACACGTGTGTTATATCTATCAGGTCCAAATAGATATAATAATGTACCAAATATATCAATAGTAGGCGGTTTCTCGGCAAAATGTGTATGATCGCGTATTAGTCAAAATATATTCTTTCACATGATTGGTTATAGAGTACCGAAGCTGTGACGTCATAACAATCTATATTTAGAATTTCTTCATTTTGTCTTCATTTTCCGAAAGAGCATCAAAAATAATGTCCAAACGTCGAAACCAATTGAATATGTTAAGTATTGGCTGAGATATGACCACTTGAATGAAAAGATTTATAGGAACTCAGTGTTACATGCTCTGGCTCCTAACCATCATAGGAGCCAGAGCATAACACTGAGTTCCTATATGAAATATATTTATTCACATGGTCATATCTGGTCACATTATTATATCTATTTGGACCTGATAGATATAACACACGTGTCACGCATGTGTCGCTTAGTCCCATATACATCTTTCTGTGTACAGTGCTTGTAACTTTACCAAGACTGGGCCAAATTTGTTATCATTTTGATGATTCCAGAACCTTGCAGTACACACCAATATTATACATGAAGCATGAGCTACTGTGTTCCTTTTCCCCTTTTGCAGTGATCGGCATGATTATATTGGTACGAAATCGTATTTAAAAAAACCCACTACTATCGGTATTTTGTTAGATGTTATGGATTCGTACCATGGCCGTGGTGGTACAAAGAGAAAACTTTTAAAGAAAACCGAAGATCATCAATAATGAGCAATTTCAGGGACATTGCTGCCGAAATTCCAAGGGAAATGGGTGTACAATAATGAATGCAAGACTGATCTTAGTTTCCTTTCGTTATAGTCTTTCTGCTGCTGAATAGAAATCATTTCTGCAGTTAAAAAAGAAAACTATTGTAAAGTCACATTGCGAGAGATAACATTGTTAAGTCTCACAAAAGAAAGGTAGTTTGAAATAGATTAAGAGGGAGGAAAATGAGAGGGGGAAGGGGTGCAAGAGAGAAGACGGAGAGTTGTGTGAAGCAGGGAAAGGCAAGGCGGAGAAGAAGGAGAGGGATGAAAGATATAGAGAAAGGAGAGTCGGAGAGGGATCGAAAGATAGGAAGGAGGGAGCGAGAAAGAGACGGAGGAAGGAAGGATGGAGTGAAAAAAAAAGAAAGAGAGGTAGAAGAAGGGAGTGAAAGATAGAGGAAGGAGGGAAGGAGTGAATTTTGTTTAACACCATCACAAAGAATTTCAAGAAATCAATTCAAGTCAGTTTGAATTTCCCATTTTGTCATTGTAAAGCTAATACACATCATTCATGGATTCCGTTACAATTATTGCATTGTTCGCACATTTCAATATGTATATAGGACAACTACCTCGGATAAATGCCAAGAGGAAAATTTAGGAGGATATTAACTGCTCTAGAAAAGTCTAGATGATCGTTTTTGGGAAGGGGGTATTGTCTGGAAAAAAAACTATTGTCAGAGTGTTTCGTTATATACTTTTATTTAATTGTAATTTTAATTTTAAACCAATCATGACAATTGTACAAGATAATCATATTCATACATTTTAATGCCCTTTTATATATAAAAATCACGAGAAAAACAAACTTAAGAAAAGCCCACCAGGCTTTGTTTGTAAACGTACCCTTATAAACGTACGCATGTATATTTCAGCTCAGGAATTGTACATATAATATTATTAACGTACCTCCGAACAGGAAGATCATGCTTCTCACACATTTAAAAAAGTGAAAAATACTATACCCCCAAAGGCTAATAACATTAATTAAATAATTGTATTTCAATAGTCAGAATGCGAATTGCATACATTATGTGTTGTATAGGTAGGGAAAGCCATAATTTGTGCCGTACATAACAACAAACGTATGCAATATGCATTCTGACTATTCAAAAACATTTATTCGTAATGGGTGAATGAAATCATTTGTAATGGGGCATCTAGCAAAGATGTATGCATTAAATTTGATTACATTACGAAAATTGCCTATTTTAATTCTTTGATGCCACAAAATACAAGATACACGATCGCAACAACTACATGTAACTTGGAGAAATCAACTCGGGGGCAATATTCAATTTTTTTTTTGGATATCCAATAGAAATGAAATACGCCATTGTAATTTTCGCACTTTAAAAAAAAAAAGGTGACAAACAAGGGAACTGAAATTGCCTTAATTTGATTTATTTCTGAAGTATTTGCGATCGTGTTAAGAAATGATCCAGATAAAGAGATTACTCCTCATGTCTAAAATGATAAATTATTGAGTCATCCACATTTTATCTACAAGTACATGAATTAAATGGGCGAATTACATTTCACGTCAATTTGTAGTAAAAAGTATTGAACATAAAATTTCCTAAACACGTTGATACACCGAGTGTTAAAAAGGAGTTTTTTTTTAAACCGGGATAACCACATAAACGATGCCAGAACATGACTATCAAGTAAAAGTACACACGTAATAATGAGATTTAAAGAATAAATAAGTGAAAATAATGCATAAAACAACCATGTAAAGATATCTGCATTTCATTCCCAATCAAATTTAGAGCAGTGAATACTAATGACACGATCGCAAAGCCTTTCGAGAAATCAATTAAAAGGGCAAACCAAATACCCTCTTAAACATACGTTAGGTTAAGCAATTCACAATTATAATGCACGCTGATTTCAATAGGTAATGGACTAAGCCATTGAAATTGCCTCCGGCAAATCTTTTCGCAAATCTTCGTGATCAAGTTACTTTTTGCGTATTTTGACAAAAATGCTGTAAAAACATGCCATTTCATATGAATATCTACACGTCACAAACACTTTGAAAGACACTAGGCCGCCCCTGCGTTTTGGATAAGTCAGTATTCAGAAATCCAGTTTCCAGACAGATCAAATATGGTTGCAGAGTTTTTCAAAAGAAATCAGTGAGCGACATTTCCAATAGCATTGTGCGTCACCTACCCAAATATGCTTACTTGAAAATGATATCATGACTGGTAGAGTGTCTAGAGTACAGTTTTCTTTGTACCGCCGAAGGGGAGTTATATTTTCCCCAAGGGATCAGATTTTCACGAAGCGTGCAGTGCAGAGGGAAAACTCAACTCGTGTGCGGTCCAAAAAATGTTATAATAGGCATCCTCCCCATCCTCCCAGTCAATATTATAGATATATTGACTGCTATGAGAGGCATAGCTGTTTCTTTAGGCTCAAGGGGATGTTACATCATAGCAGGATGTAACGTCCCCGAGACCCGGTATAGAAACAGCTTTATGCCTTGAATATTAAAACAGTCCATATATCTTTTATACAAAAAAGTCTACAAAGAATTCTTGCCTTATTATCCTTTTCTTGAGTAAAGATTGGTTAAAACATCACCTGAGACACTGTCTGTTAATCTTCGCTGGAAAGTTGCCTGACTTTTACGATCATTCGGGAGTCACACACACTGGTATCCGCGCTCGCATAAACAATTTTTTCGAACGTAAACCAATGTGGATCTCAGCAAAAGTCAACTATAGGCCTACCCGTTACTCGGGGCAAGGGGCATTTTTGTCATTAACTATTGCCCGCTACCCGGGGCAACTGGCATAGTTCGTTTCTTTGCGGGCATGGCTAAAATAACGACTCCAATTTCGACCAATTAGATGACTAGATTTATTCAACATACTAAAGAGAGGTATATATAAAATGTTATATATATTAGATAGCCTTGAAGATACTTTGTTATACATGTGTAGATAAGCTGATTATGATCCTCACAATCGATATCACGGGACCATCTTTGGACCAATCACAACTTTGTATCTATAAGACCTATCTAATATTATAGGGCAGGGGCGTACGCAGGGGGGGGGGGGGGGGGTTGGGGTTCAAACCCCCCTTTGGTATTTTTATGTGTGTAAACCCCCCTAAAAAAACTTAAAAACCCCCCTTTGGTTTTTTTTTTTTTATTATTATTAAAAAAACAAAAACAAAAATATGCCCACGGCTAACCTAAAAAAGGTGAACTTACCCCCCCCCCCCCCAACGAAGAAAAATGTCAAATTTTGAGACCAAAAAATAAAAAAAAAGTGTCCGCTTACCCCCCCCCCCCCCCCCCCCCCCCACTGAGCGACTTTTCGGCCGGCGCGATTTTCACATTTTCGGGAGCAAAATATTTTGGGCCCGATTTTAAACCCCCCCCCCCCTTGAAAAAATCCTGCGTACGCCCCTGTTATAGGGATACCAGTTAGTTTTATCCAATGCGCCTGGAAATAGGCCCAGGCATGTTGGTGTCCCATATGTGCTGTACAATAATATTGCTTGAAAAAGGCTGAAGTACGGAGGTGTCAGGGTCCTTCTTTGTTTATGAGATTCTTTATATTGCTTCTATTTTCAAGGTAACATAACATGACAAGATAATATAACATATATAAGATAAGATAACATAATATAACATAATTAAGATAAGACAACCTAATATAACATAATTAAGATAAGACAACCTAATATAACATAATTAAGATAAGACAACCTAATATAACATAATTAAGATAAGATAAAATAACATGGCCCGAACACTGGCATTAAACCCTGCATATATTCTATATAACTATAATATGATAAGCAATACACCGATGTACCTGCGGGGTACTGAAATTGCCACAGTTGATGCCTTGAAAGCCTTTGCGATTGTGTTAAATGAGATGCCTTGTGAAGGCAACAAAAAAATAACTCGAGTCCAGTAATGTGCACGTACATGTAATCTGTTAATGACATGGAAAATACTGCAAGATTTTGATGTATACGAATGCATGTTAAAACAACGGCCAAACACATAGAATAAAAATAGTGATATCTGCATTAAATTAGGGATGCCAGTTAGAATTGATCAGAGGGCCTGAACAGCACCTAGGATGAGCTATGTTGTACACAAAAAAGCATAAACTATGGTCTGAAAATAACTCGCCAGGGCCTGAATTCAGGCTATAACCTGAAAACTGGCATCCTGATTAAATGAGATACATGTATAATAATTGCACAGAGAGTATCAAATCATATCAATTTAAATAAGTATAAATAAGAAAAGAGAACATAATTATGGTAATCAAAATAATAAATTGCACACTGAATGCACATTACATCAAAATTATCACATAATGTTGAATACTCAACATAATATGCTTTTAACTCGTTTGATGGTGTGTTTCTACCCGACTGCTAAGAAAGCATATGTAGGCTTGTAAGTGAGCAAACCGGGACAGCCGGCTTTCAGTCCTCTCCAAAGGACTTGGTGATTAGGGTCAAAGCCTTGCTAAAGGACACTAGAGCGTCGACTGGGTTTCGAACCCGGGATTTCCCGCTTACGAGACCACTTCTCTACCCACTGAGTGTGGAACCGTCATGATATTGTCCACACTTCTCAGAGGGCATTTTACGGAGCGGTAAATGAAAGCGAGTCATTAGAATCCCACGTTGAATAGAGTTAGGGGGATCAACACAATAGAAAGAATAATTTGCAATTCATCAGTTTTCTTAAATGTTCACATTTGATTGAAAAATAGTGAAATATCAGTGATTCTCTGTCTGATCACGCTTTTTCCTGACAACTTTTCTGACAACCCTCTTCTTTATTGGAGGAGAATGATCCTTATCTTTATGGACTGTCAGATTCTCGTCTTTAAGTTGCAACTCTACTTTCGGTAATGGCTTTTCATCCGTATCATTATGCTTCTGGTCTGAAGTTTGCGTCTCTATTTCCGGTAACGATTTTTTTTCCTTAGGCGCCTTTTCGTCGTTCCCGCTCTGCGGTGCTTTAACGACGACCTTCCGCACCCGACGTTTGTAAATAACGCGGAACCGTTTCCCATCCTTGTAGACAAAATGGGGGATGTCCCCCAGTTTACCGCTCTTCAACGCCTCCTTGTATTTGCGTAGGAACGGCGTATCTAGATTACCGGTGACGTTCTCGATGGTGGCCTTCCATGACGGGTAATGGAAGGTGATGTCGTAGATCAGCGACCAACGAGCGAACATGGCGCGTTCGGTCAGGAATTTATGGCCGCTGGCCAGTCCCAGTTCGTTTTGTTGTTGGAAAGAGCATTCCGTCATCTTCTCTGGTTCGTAGTAGTGGTAAGGGACCTTGGACTTGGGGTGATCTCTGGAAAGGAAAAAAAGAGGAGAGAAGAAGGGATCGAAGAAGTAGTAGGAGTAGGAGTAGCAGTAGAAGTAAAAGAAGATGTACTTGAAATCAACATGCACATATACATATATATATATTTGTTTAAGGGGGGGGGGGGGTCTTAGATCATCCCCCTTAGACTTCCCTAAGACTACTCGGACAAAAGGGTTAAGGAATAACATTTTCAGAGAATTTTTGATTTTGAAAAAGGAATATTTTTTTTGACATTTTGAATTCATATCTAAAAATGAATTATACAATATATTTCCATTCATCATATTTATGAAATATTGAGTTTTATATTTCACTCTGTTTCTAACGGAACGCAATAGAATTTATTGTTCTGGTCATTCCAGTAACAAAGCTATAGAACAAGTCGTCACGTCAGCACGCCGAGCGCAAAACAAATCAAATCAGACACACCCCCTCAAAAAGAAGAGAAGTTGAGATAATCTTCAAATGTTTAAGCCATCAAGAGTAGTCTAATACGATTAATTACTCAATGAAATACAAACTTCCATGTGGAGGGCAATAATCAGTCCGAAATCAAGTATAGCGCCTTTTCATGTTGGCATTAGCGATCGTCCAACAAGGGATATTGAATGTTGATTTGTAATTCAGTTCTTAATTTATTTATTTTTTAATTTCTATTATTTTTTTTCTCACATTATATCAATTTTTTCTTTTTCCTTTTCGTTCTATCTTTAGTTTAACAAAATGAGATATTTTGTGGTTACATATTTTGTGGCGCCAGAAAAAAAAATAGGAACCTTAGCCAATAGTTACACGAATATCACGTGATTTGTTACTCTTAGTGTAGTTGTGAAAACAATTAAATAATGACTTACATGCAGAATTCAGATGTGGATAATCCGTAAACGTGTACCTTGTCACATACATCTAGGGCAAACATCATGGATACAAAACCAGTGCTGAACCACGTGTTGACCTCGTTTCTAGGATCGCAATATCAAACACAGAAAAATCGTGTAAATCTGCCACAATCGTATATTTGATTTTCGTATATTTACATAAAGTGCGCCTTTGAAGCGAAAATAAATATCCAAAAGAAAAAAAACTTGACAGTTTCATAAAAGATCACCTCAACGTTGCAAACATAATTATGTGCACAATTTGAAACATATATTAATTACATGTAATGAAAGAAAGATCGATACTTTGAGTTTGGACTAATGTCTGTGGATGAAAACTGTTAAACAGTCCAAGAAAAAATGATGGAAGAAAAGGAAGAAAGCAAATATATGTACAAGAAGAAATGAATGGCTGAATAGGGACAGGATGTGTCACTAAGGCTCCATCTCCGGTGAAAATAAAAAGAATTGAAGTTCAAGTCACACTAGGCGTACGACCGGAAGCCGACTTCTGACAACCAAAACAAGTTGCGACCATCGACAACCAATTCTCGCTACCCTAAATAGGTACGAAAATCTCGAAATTCGCGAGACGAGGTAATTTTCACTCTCTCGGGTCGTCACTACAACTTCCGGTATAGAGTCCCATCCCGCTGGCGCTAGCGCCTGTGTTCGCTGTGCAGAGTTTTCACGCACGCTAAAATCGATGCCAATCAGTGTAATTGGTACAGATTATAATATGCAATGGAAAGCTTCGGGCAGAATTAGTGACTTTAGCACAAAAGGCCGTTAAACTCTACCGTGAAAGAGAGGGTTGTGATCACGAACGCCTGCACAGGAAGCTGTAATGTCGAAAAGCTATCCCATAATGCAATGCGGATTTCAGGATTTTCCCCGGATCTCGGCAGAATCGCTATTTGGGGTAGCGAGAATTGCCAGTGGGCGATCAGTAGCTGATCGGTTGCCGTGCGAAAATTATCCGCTCATCCAATATTTTCGTAATTAAAACCGCTCGTGAAAATATTGGCGAAAGATTGGCAGTTGTTTGCCGATTGATCGGCTATAACAAACAACTAGTTTGAAATCAAATCAATGGCAGATTTTCTTACGACGGTCGGCACGGTGGGGGAGTGGTAAAACAATTAACACAAACACGCATAAGAAAATTCACTTTCTTGCTTGTTATTAGCAAATGTATTGTTTAGATGTGGCGTAATTCCATTTAATTTGTTCACTCTGTGATGTTTAACTCATCTTTAACTCGAAAAAATTAATAAAACAGAAAGGGAGGGAAACAGATATATATATACAGTGCGTCCCAGAAAAAACGAAACCGAGAAGTAGCGATGTTTTATCATAACTTAATCACAACCATAATTAATGAATACATATTTGGAAAGCTTAGAGTCACGTGATGCATATTTCACGCATGAGTGATTAAAAGCAATTTGAAGGAAGAAAACCAAAAAGTAATTTGGCGGGCGGTATCTGAATTTCAAAGAAAAATTCATATTTCTAGAAAGTTCATTTTCTGCTCTTTCATATGATACCTCAATCAAGAAAGATGTGCCAGGAATAACAAAGTTCTGTTTGCTTAAAGTAGCCCTTACATTTTCATAATTTTAACAAACGAATTCGTTTTCACTGGGTGCCTGCCGTAGCAAAAAGCAGATTTGACAAAAGACTTAACTCCGTTTCGTTGACAATCAGCCATGCATGAAGACTCTCGTCTACGGCTGATTGTCAACGAAACGGAGTTAAGTCTTTTGTTAATTTCGTTTATTGATACGGCAGGCAGCTAGTGAAAACGAATTCGTTTAATAAAATTATGGAAATGCAAGCACTACTTTAAACAAACAGAACTTTGTCATTCCTCGCTCATTTTTCCTGATTGAGGTGTCATATGAAAGGGCAGAAACTCAACTTTCTAGAAATGTGAATTTTTCTTCGAAATTCAGATACCGCCCGCCAAATGTCTTTTTGGTTTCCTTCCTTCAAATTGCTTTTAATCACTCATGCGTAAAATATGCATTATCTGAGTAGCATCAACTGAAAGAGGAGACTCTAAGCTTTCCAAATATGTATCATTCATTAATTATGGTTGTGATTAAGTTATGATAAAACATCGATACTTCTCGGTTTCGTTTTTTCTGGGACGCACTGTATATATGGAACAATGTTAATAGTATATATATATATATATATATATTGAGTGCTATGAGAGGCATAGCTGTTTCTATAGGATCAAGGGGATGTTGCATCCTGCTATGACCCCGAGAGCCATGGATAGAAACAGCTATGCCTCGAATATCAAAGCAGTCCATATATCTTTTATATACCAAATTCACAAAATAGTCTACCAAGAATTTAAAAAAAAAACAGAAATGCAATAAATTTTCAATAATTTATTGCATTTTACCCCGGTCCCCAACATAAAAAAAATCCTCTGGACGGCCATGCATTATGGCTCAAGGTATGGGCACACAAAGATTTTTTATGTTGGGAACCGGGATAAAATGCAATAATTGAAAATGTATTGCATTTTCTTTGTTTTTTGTTATTTATGGAAATTGCCCCCTCCCCTAGTCCCCGCTGTGTACAGTCATGGTTCGGTGACAAAGCAATTACCTCGTAACTGTGAGGCCCCAGGATCAAAACCGTGTCGTTGTGCTATATTAGTGCCCTTTTGTGGGGCATTACTCCTTATTACTGTCATTTATGACTTAAGGGCGTAGGTCCCCTAGTTGATAAGCATAGTAGCATAAACATGCTTTAGCAGTCACGCAAAACACACATTGGCAATTTCTCATTCAATAAAATCTGAGAATGTATACTATTATCTAGATCTATTATTTTTAAATTATTTTTAAAATAATTCCATAAATTGGGGTAAAACAAAAATATTCCAACTTTATGAGCGACAGTGTATAAACGTAGTTACTAAGGGCATTTTGAGCTATTTCAAAACTAGAGAAAAGTGAGGATAAGGAGAATCGTCAGTATTACCTGGAAAAGCCAGTCTCAAGCTTGAACCTCTTCTCAGATGCTTCATACTTTTCCCTGGTCAGGAAAACAAAGTCCACTTCGGGATACTTCTTCTTAAAATCTCTGGCAGTCTTGACCACTATATGATTTGTCTGAGTTGTCATGTTTATCTTCTCATCATAAAGCCAAGGAACGACGACATACTTGGCTCTCGTGTCCTCGTCCTCCAGAATCTCTCGTCGTAGAGGGCCTTTCCTGACGAGACCCCGGGGCAGGTTGACATGTCCGATGATACGGATGTCGGTTCGAGCCCCGACGTCCTCCGTCCAGCCTGTGACGGGGGCAGTGTTCATTCTGATGACGCAGTCGGCGCTGTCGATGTCGGCACCGGCCCCTGATTCATAGAGGTGACCGGCACTCGACACCAACGAACATTGTATACATCGTTTAGTGAATGTCTGCAGGAGACGGGGGGGGGGGGGGGTGAAAATAAAAACGTTTACATGTTGGAAAATCTCCCGATTGTTTTTTATTTTCTTCATTCATTCATCTTTGATCATTCAATGCCAGTCAGATTCCGGTTATCTTGTTTCAAGATAAAAATTGCCAGTCGGGAGTTTTCACACTTCCCTAACAGATACCTGAATGCACCAAAATCTTTATGCACCAAAATCTGTATTTGTATACCAGCCAGTGGCGAATGCAGGATTTTTTCAAGGGGGGGGGGGGGGTTTTGGTAAAAAGTACACATATAATACACACATAACTAAAACTCAAGGGGGGTTAACCCCCCAAACACCCCCCCCCCCCTGCGTACGCGCCTGATACCAGCGCTATATAAAACTTAAATATTATTATTATTATTATTAATGCTCCCACTGCTGTGTATTATTTGTATATTTACTTAATTTACAGGCAAACTTGTCTATTGAAGACACATGAGGGAATCAGCGAAAGTGGCCTATGTAGTGAAGGCAGGTGGCCTTTCTAGACAGTCTAGAAAGGTCACCTGCCTTCACTACAGATGCCACTTTTTCTCCCTCAAGGGGAAAACAGTATGTTACATACTGTTTTCCCTTTGAGGGAGAAAAAATACATGACCACTCCTGACAAGTGGCCTTTATAGAAAGGTGGTTACTAAGACAGGTTTTACCGTACATGTTTATAGCCCCCCCCCCCCTAAAAACAGAAAAGAAAAAGAAAAGAAAAACACCAACAACTACAACAAAAAATTCCCCCTAATTTTTTTTTTTTTTTTTAAAAGTCTGGAGATCTGCATGGCCCCGTGATCTTTGTCATCTCACCTGATTGGTGTCGAGAAAGTAGTATCCGGTGTTCGGACTCCGAGTAGGTGGTTCGGTTCCACTACTGTCATCATTGTCGTCCTCTGAAGAATCTTTGAACCGGAATCGCCGATATCCGCCTTCCATGGACTCGACTTTGGACGGCGATCGGTAGAGAAGGTAGCAGACGACAAAGAACATGAAGATGGAATATACCGAGGTTAGCACAAGGGCACAATCCCTCAACTGTACAGAACGGAGAGTAAATAGAAAAATGAAGGGGAAGATTGCTCTAAATATTTTATGATCTTGCCATTTGATGTTACTAATGTTATTTTGTTATATTGCTTTTGTATTTTGACACTGTTTTATTATATTGCAAATATCTGAAAACTTTGTAAAACATACAATATCAGCCTTGAGCTTCATGTCATGTTGACTTTTGTATTAAACAAATACAATTTCAAACTTGCATATTGCATTAAACAATAAAATCTTGCAATAAAACAAAAGGTATGTTGAGGGGTAAATAAGATCGTGCGGCTTAGAGGCCTGCGGGCAATGTAGCACATGTCAGAATAGACGATAATCTTTATACAAAAGAAAGGAAGAACACACAGTTTTAACGAGATTTAATTATTCCCGTGAATTCAATGACTAGAAATGTTACTTGCCAAAAATTACACAAAACTGCGACTAAATCCAGCCAGAATTATGTTATTATTCCGCTACAATTTGCCAGTGGGGTACCAAGTGTCCAGCGGTTCTAGCCATTTTGTTTGGAGGGGGGGGGGGGGGGTGGGGGTGGGGTGGGGTGCTTTCGTCAACGTGGTACAAATGTAGGTACACGGTTTTACTATAAATTGCATGTACTGGGTGAAATGGGAGGGTGACTTGTTAAACACGATAGCTGCCTCGTCGCTCTGCACTCCGAGCGTGCATAGTCTTGACATTTCAATCTCGTGCAGATGTTAATAAAATAAATAGTGGAAACAAATAAGGGGGAAATCTTCTTGCCATTTGCTGCGGGGGGAACGTGTATTCTGTTCCCATCTCTAGTTTGATTAACGTAATGAGCCGTTTGCGTAAGAACAAGACAAATGTATTTTTGTAGCCAGACAAGACAAATACCGTAGACTCGACAGCGTGTACAAAGAATCGGTGCGTGACCTCTTCTATTCAGTGCATTTGGACATGAAAGAAGAGTGAAGAGAGAGGGAACAAATACAATTTCTATATGAAGAAATGTAATAGTAAGAGAAAATAATGATGAAAGAGAGAGAGAGAAAGAGTAAAATACTGTGATGATCATAGCAACGATACTGATACTGATAAAGAGGATTATGATGATGATAATGAATATTAATTGTAATACTGACAAGAATAATAGTTAAAAGTAATGTAATAGTATATTTGTAAAGCACTTAGAGACATTGTATTAAGCGCTATATAAAAGCTAAATATTATTATATTATTATTATAATGATGATAATAATAACGATCACAAATAACAAAACAAAAACAAAAAACAATTTTTTATTAAATTCTAAATAGTGTGGCTTCTGATATTATAGCGCTCTTGCGATTTCGGTCATTAATCCGATCTAAAGAGCGACACGCGACCGAATGTAAATTCTTGATTTTATTTTTATTTTTATTTTATTGTCTTCTGCATTCATGTAAGTACACAGTTTTTATAAGTACAATAAATATTTTTCTGACGATGAATCATAAATAAGCAAATAGTTCTACATATATATATATATATATATAAATTGTTATTTTCAAAAACGAAATGATAAACTGTCATAAATACTAAATTTCCTCAAACATTATAAAACATTGTACAATTATTTGAGGAAGAACTGTCATCGTTAGTAGATTGCTTGATAATACGACAGCCCAAGACAAAACTCATGAAATAGTTTAACAAATTTATTAAGCAGTAACGGATAGGTAATTGAAAATACAAATTTTGATGATAGTGATATTGACAATACAGATGAGGATGATGATGATGATGATAATGATGATGACGATTATGATGATGATTCGAATGAAAGAAGAGATGACATTATGATAAAAACTGAAGAGTTGACACAACAATTTTACCTTGAGTATTCTGATAATAACATCGTTTTAACTATGGCCTTTAATGAGTAGAGGGAGCAACATGATTTAATAGATTCTGGGAGAGAGTTTCATAGGTCGGGACCTTGGTGTCTTATGGATCTATGGGCAATAAGTAATTTCGGGTTTACTAGATGAACATTTGAGGAATTACTGGTAGGGTAAGAGTGAATAGCTTTATTCCTAGTGTAAAAGTATTGAAATGAAAGAGGGAGCATATTATTTAAATACTTAAACATGATCAGTAAACTCAATCAAGTCAACGAACTGTCTTACACCTCCAAAAACAAACAGAGGAAGACAGGCAGATTATGGGTTGGAGAACTGATATTTCGCTTGGTGCTAGGTAAAAAATATCAGAGGTAAAAATGCCAGAGGTATCAAATACAACCATAATTAAAACTCGTTTATACAAAAAAGAAAAAACTAAGAGTCTGAATAATTCATAAAATCCGTGGACAGAATAGATTTCGTGACAAAATAACTTTGTGAATCTGCTTTTGCAGCAAAATCAAATGTAGAGCAAGTGGATTGATTTCGTGACAAAATCACTTTGTGAGATGGTTTTTGTGACAAAATCAATTATTTTGAGTGATTTCTTAGACGGAATCACATAGTTTATGTGTCACATGTTGACCCATACTGCCATAGTACTCGCGATAACCAACTCCAGCCGGTCGGAAGGGGACGGGATAGGATATAATTATAATGATATAGGGTCTAGACATACATAGGTCTACATAGTTTTACTTTATCGACACTGAGATGCAATATCATGTATTTTTTCCCTTTTCTTGGAACTACGCCATACAAGTATTTAGTCTATAAACTTTTTTGTAGTTTCCGTTTTTTCTCTTACTATGTATATTTGCCATTTTTGTATATAGATCTATACCTATTGTAATATTGTTTTTATGCTTGAGAAAAATTAATAAACTGAACTTAACTGAACTGAACTGAATAGGTCTACGTTGGATATACACGAAACATGTACAACCACAACAACAACAAAGCATAATGTGCGAAGAATGGTTATTTACATGATGTAAACAAATTGAGATTCATATTCATTTCCTTCTCATTGACAATACGAATGGTTAATAAAACAACACATAATAGAACAGTGCAGTAAATAAATTCCAAAGCAGAGCCATGCAGGAAGCGAAAACTAGGAAATCAAATGCTTGCGTTACTGTTCACTATTGGGAAGGCCTTTATGATGTAGGCCTAGTCTACATAGTATTACGTGTATAAGGACAATTTACTTTACAAATTTAGAAGAGAGTTAGGTATTTGAAATTTATTTGAATTACATGTTAAGAAGTACTAAAGACTGTAGATCTACTACTAGATTCTACTCCTAGTCTAGATCTTTATCATAGTGTTTTGAGTCTTCTAATACCAACGCTCGGTACAAATAGATCTAGCGTTTGAAAATCATAATAATATTGACACCCAGATATTGTAACAGTAACGATGATCATGATTTAGTTCTAGTAGAACTCTTGACTTTAGATTTTAGTCTAAACCTAGGTCTATGACAATGATGACCCACAGCAATTTACCCCTGCTACTCTGTAATACCCGTTCATCCATGCCTGCCTTCCGAAATTCATTAATAGCCTAGATAGATCTAGATCTAGATCTATACTATCGCTCTTTTTCCTACACAAAATTGATGCTTCTTGTTCTAATACTCTCCAAAGCTCCTAACCGGTCGGATTTTAAACATTTACTTTATTTGGACTCTAGGAATCTCCAAAATAGTGGAGGGATCAACTAAGAGTAAGAAGAAGTCTAGATCTAACACTACAGTTAACAGTTAGATCTAACGTTAGATCTAGATCTAACTTAGATCTAGATCTACTCATCTAGACTAGTCTAGTCTAGATATCTAGGCCTAGAAAGTCTAGTTCAAAGCTAACATTCATTTAGGGCCGACTTTCTAGATCTAAACTAGATCTAGATCTAGATCTAACATAGATATGTCATTGCCATTTGAATAACAGCTTAATGTAGCAAAAGTCAGTAGTCCATTCCTATCTTCTAGACCTTAATTTGGGGGTGGAAGTGGTGTCTAAAATATTGAACACTGCATGCACGTACTGTATGCAGTGCACTGCTAGTCGCTGCCGCCGCTGCGGCCGATGCAACACATGTAACGTTGTCGACTCTAGGTTCTGGTTAGGAATAAACAATCTTTAATAACAGCAATGTTTATTAGACTAGAAAAGCTGGTCTAAATTTATATTTAAAGGAAAGTTATACGTTAAGATCTTGAGCTAACTTAGACGAGGCTTACCTTCAGAATTCTTTGGCAGATCCTTTGCCGAAAAGTGGTGAAATTAGCCATGGTATCGTAGTTCTGTTGAGCTAGCTAGCTGCTTGCTGCATGGATGGTCGTGAATCGAGAGTATCAATCGAGGTCATCAAACTTATTAATATTTATATGCATGGATAATTATGCGCGTGGCGCGTACAGCTAGCTAGCTAGCGCAGGTTAAGTTACGTTTCACTTACAATTGGATGATTATTATGAATGAACGAGACTTTTCGATATCATGATTATCCGGTTAGTTGTAACTTTACAAAGTGCAGTGCATAATGTAAAAGCTTTAAAACACGAATTTTATAAAAAACGGATCTACGACCCATTAGAGCGACACCGTTTAACGTATAAGGCGAGTAACCACTGGAGGAGGGAGGGGGGGGGGGGGGGGGTTATAGGCCTACTGCCTCTTAATTGAAGTTAACGACTAAAAAGAAAATGGGAAAGAGAAAGAAAGAAAAAAATCACAAGAGAGGCAGAAAAAAAGGAAAGAAAGTTAGAGGGAAGAAATAAAACCTATTCCTTTACATGCTTTTCCATGTCACCGAATATATTATATACACTCTACTTTCGATGGAATTAAGCCAAGAGTATTATTGCGGAAGGGACAACAGGCTTAACATTATGAAAAGAAATTACTGAGAAGAAAACAATATTTTGTTCTTTTTCCTAAAATCTCTTTGACCACAACTTAAGGCCAGGGTTACTTCCCTGTCACGTTTGTAAACTACATTTCCACCTCTTACACTGTGAAAAGGTTGGGCAATGTTTTTCCAACACTTTGCCCAACGTAGTGCCAATAGTCAACCCAACCATCTATTGGGCAATATTTTGCCCAGTGGTGTTGGTAAACGTTAAGTACCCTACTCACACGTGCATTATTATTGTTTCGTATTTTGCCCAAAATGTGGGCAAAGATATGACCATTCAACTGCCCGACTACGGTAGCCCACTTGTTGGGAATATCTTGACCAGCTGTTGGGCAAAATACGAATCTAAATTATGCACGTACTTAGGCCTACATTTACCAATATCACTGGGCAAAATATTGCCACTAGATGGTTGGGTTGACTATTGGCACAATGTTGGGCAAAGTGTTGGAAAATATTGCTCAACTTTTTCACAGTGTAAAACTTAACCACAACAGGCTGTGCACAAACAATTCAGTCATTGTCAAAGCATCGTGGTTGCAGAAACGAAATATGTTTTACTCTCGCTTATAGATTTCGAATAAAATTATGGGTATACGATGAACGAAAGGTGGTTGTGTAGCACTGTAGGAATGGAATATAAAATTACTCTATAATGCATGGTTCGTCACCAGTGAACTTGTGTCTGTTTTTCGTATAATTTTATGATGCACTCGTAATGAATTTTAAGAGCATAATATCGTGTTGGCATGGTTTTATCACGCAACCATCTATTTTTGTTTGTGTGTGTGTGTGTGTGTCGGTGGACGGATGGATCGAGAGGGGGGTGGTGATGTACAGCTACCATTCTAAAGCAATACTTCATAATCATAATATATGCATGTTTATTAAATCAATGCTTGTTGCACTGGGCAAAACATGAATTAGCAATTCATGCTTCGAACCATTTTCTGCAATTTCCTCTTCAAAATTACAACGACACCCCCCCCCCAAAAAAAAAAAACAAAACAACAACAACAACAACAGGCAACAACAACAGTAGGTCCTAGAATACTTATAGATTTGACCAAAATTGCTTTCAGCGATAAAATTGTACCACGACGCAAAGTTGTATTTTTATCTTAATTTTCCGAATTGGATACCCCTGTATATGCCTATCAGTATTAAAAGCCATGAAAGTAATATATAGATTGATCATACATGAAACGTGTAACTGATACGGTTTTCTATGCTGCAACTAACAATAGTTCCTGTAATTCGTGATCGCACCCAACAGTGCCAAAACAACAACTCGCTCTTTACAAAAAGAGTTCATATACAACTGTAACAAGGTCAAGATAATAATATTGTACTTTGAATCTATCGTTCCCACACATGCAACGCCTTTTACGTGCCATAATTATGAAACCATTATGTAGAATCGACTTCACTGATATTGGTAAAAAAATAGGTGTATAGAAAGGGCTGGCGAGGGGGTGGGGGTGGGGGGGGGGGGGGCGACTCACCAGCTAGGGCATTTGATCCTCCGCCCCGAAGAACTTAGAGCCGGATTATAATGGAAAGGGCCTCCGGGAACAACATTATTCTTTCTGATTTCCATATCATCATAACATTTTGATTTGCTGGTTGTTCCTATAAATATCTCTTTCTCTCTCGTCCTCTCCTTCTTTGATACTCTCTTTCTCTCTTTCACTATGTTTTTTTCTTCTCTCTCTTTCTCTCTTTACTCTGTTCTCTCTCTCTCCCTCTCTTTCACACACACCCTCTGTTTCACACACACTCTCTCTCTCTCGTTCACTCTTTCTGTCTCTCGCTCTTTATCTCTGTCTGTCTGACTGTCTTTCTCTCTCTCTCTCTCTCTGGCCTTCCGTGGATACGATGGCTACCCAAATGTCAATTTACATAATAATAGGCCTATTGGGACCGAGTCCCTCGACGTGGCTTTCTGGACTGTAATGGCGCCCTCAATGTACAATGATAATGACAGTGAAATGTCAAAGCCATCAAGACATCATAGATTTTTCCCCCCTGGTACAGGTATAACAATTTAATGGTGGTCCAAAGGTATTTTGGGGTCATAATTATCGTTTCTTTATCTCTTGTTTTGTGAATGGGTATACACATTTTAGCATATTTCGTTTTAGATTTTATTTTTTTAAAATTTTTTTTCAATAGATGACGTCACCTTGTTTCATGTACAGTAACACGGCTGCAAGAATTAAGAGCACATTTTTTTTTTGTCCAGTTTTTGAGGAAACATTTCGCAACGACTCAAATGGTTATTGCTCTTATTCTTATTTATTACATTTCTAGTCCTCTTTTAGACATACAATTGCTATGAAGGTAATTTTAGAACCCTTGTAGTCAATGCAATCATACCAATTCAGCTCCAATTTCCAGAAAATACGGTGACTGTTAATTAATGAATTAATAATAACAATACATTGGCTGGAATAAAAGGCGTTTTTTCAACGGCTGGTTCAAATTATTGAATGTTATTTTGTGGGGTACCGCAAATATTAGGTATCGTTATATATGGATATTTCAGTCGTCTCTGAACCGATTGTGATCAAACAAAGATGATTTTGTCATTTAAATTGTATTTTCTTTGAAATTTGACACTCAGTTTTTCCTTTATCTCACAAAAATATCATTTTGTGTAGCGCCCTCTGCAACAAAACTCAACTATCCCTTGACAACAAAAACTCACAAAAATGTAGGCATTTTTTTTTTTTTTTTAAATGTCTTCTTACGTTCATGCCTTCTTCATGCATGCATGTCCTTGATGTAAATAGTAAAAGTTCATTTTGTATTATTTAGATGTGAATGTAAAATCATATTCTATATAATAATATTAACATGCAGATTATTTTATGTATTGATTTTGTTATTGTTTGTTATTGTTATTTTGTTATTGTTTGTGAAAAGCAATGGAGAAAATAAAATATCATTGGGAAAAAGAAAGAAAAAAAAATTGACATATTATTTGAAAAGTTGATGAAAATGTCATTCCTGTGTCGTTCTAATATTTTGAAATGACATAGTGTGTGGATATAATAATTCTGAAACTCCATAATGATGATTATTATTTCATGTTTCATATCTTCTCTGTTTTATGTCGCTCTTTTTGCAAGTTTGCCTCACCTATCAATGTCAACTTATGCTGCCGCTATATTCAACCAAAATATCGCATTCTGCAAGACTCTCATACTACAATGAATAATGAAGAATACCAATTACAACCAAAATATTGGCTGTATGTACTACGTTCCTAGTGAATTAATCTTGTAAAGGATCAACCTCAACAAACATAATTTCTTAGTCTCTTATACATTGTAATGTTCAGAGTCTAAGTAAGAATAATGAAACCATAAATATCCTGTTATCATTATACTTTGATTGCTCAGCTACAGGCATTACAGAAACATGGTTATATTCCCAATCTCTACCTTTATACCTTAGAAGGTTACAAACAAATACGAAAAGACTGGTCGAGTGGTAGGGGTGGTGGACTTCTAATGAATATAGAGCGGATTCTTTATCTATTAAGCCCAGACATGATATTTCTTTTCAAAACGAAACTCCACGCAGTACCTCAATGAACCATTTACATCTAGCTTCTATTTTTTTTAAACCCGCGGATTAAATTGAAATTCTCAATGTAGTGACATCGCTGAAAACAGTCACTCTTCTGGGCATGGTGAAATCAGTTCATTCTTATTGAAAAAGATCATTGGTTCAATTCCAACGCCTCTTGTACACATTTGCAATCTAAATTAATGACCGGAGTGTTTCCTTTATCTTTCAAACTGGCAAAGGTGATTCCTGTTTATAACAAAAAGATGACGTGATGGTCGTTTCTAACTATATGCCAATCTCAACACTGCCTAGCTTTCTAACAGGCTCTACAGTTTTGTTTAGATAAAGTTGAATCATTAAATCCTGATCAGTTTGGATTTCGGCGGTCTCATTCTACAAATCTTGCGCTACTAAATTGTTATGATCGCGTTTCAAGTGCACTCGCTTCTCATGAGCATGTCATTGGTGTATGTGGAGGGTAGCAAAGCATTTGACACATTTGACCATTCAATTCTTCTTTCTTAGCTATATGGAATAAGGGGTATAGCTTTACAATACACTTATTATATAACTCTGTTAACTCTGACTTCCTGTATTTTAAATGTGGTGTTCCGCAGGGATCCATCCTTGGCCCATTATCATATATTATTTAAATCAATGATATTAGTAATGTATCTAAAAAAATGTAATCATACTTTATTTGCAGATGATACCAGTATTTTCTTGTCTCATCGTGAAATCGACACTCTCGAACAGAAACTATATTCGGAACTACCACAGTTGACTTTATGGTTTAGAAGTAATGTGCTCTCTCAAGGTGCTTAAACAAATTGTTTTCATTTTAGAGGTAGAAAATCTAATGACAACCATGCTCTAAATATTAATCTGGATGATATTTCTATAGAGAGAAAGACATGTACAAAGTTCCTTGGTGTCTATATCAATACAAACCCTGACTGAAGCGACCATGTAGAATACATTGTTACACCAATCTCCAAAAATATTGGCGTACTGTATAGAATAAAATGTTTTGTTTCTGATAAAATATTAATTATGCTATATATTAGTCTAATTTTACCACATATCTCCTATTGTAATATTTTGTGGGCAACATCCAAGTGTGTGACAAATAATGTTCTTCTGCTGCAAAAGAAATGTACCCGTGCTGGTTATCATGACATTGCTACCCCACTATTTGTTAAACTTGAAAGCTTAACGCTGATGATTTCATCTTCCTCTAAATTTCCATATTTATGTTCCGTTTCAATATCAAATTGTTACCTACTTCATTATCTTCAATGTTCCAACCTAAGAACATGGTTTACTCATTACTCAACAAGGCAGTCATATAATTTACATGTGGTAATTCCTCACACTACAATAGCCCATAACTCAATCAGAGATAGATGTATGGAATTCTCTATACACCTAACAATATTCGAAATATAAAATCCCCAAACTACTTTAAAAGAGCACTCGAATGTATTATCATTTCACAAAATTTAAGATATTACTTTCATATATAAAAATCTATATATCAGTATAAATTTAATTATCTTATCATTTAAGACATTTTAATGGACTTTTTTCTAAAAATCTGTTAAAACTTTCATTTATCAAGTACTTCGTACATACATCATGATAACAATAATCATAAAAATCACTGCACAATAATTAAAAAAGGTAAAAACAGATGAAAAACGTCAAACAATAAAGAAATAGTGGATAACACTTCCTTTTCTACAGTGTATATCATAGGATTATAATCAAAATAATTCTTCCACAGGGGACCATTTCTTATAGTGCATTCCTTCAATCTTCTTCTGTTTTGCAATGTTAAGTTCTATGTATTTCGTATTGCTGATGAAAGACGCTTGCCCACTTAAACATGGTTTTGCTTTTTTTGCATTTTTGGAGCTAAATATATCCATTTTACTAGACTTAACAATAACTATATATATTTTTGTTCTTTGTAAATAGTGTAAATAGTTCACAGCCCTTCAGGAATTTTATTTGTCATAAACTATATATTTGAAAGGTGTTGTAACGACTCAAGCTCTATATGTATACGGTATGTTTCATCACCTTTGTGTGTTCTTTTTTAAATTGTAGAAATAGTTGCAACTTGTTCAACTATCTTGTCTTTGATAAAACTTTGTTATATTCTTTTTCATGTGAAGTCAATTCAAATGGATGGTAAAAATGTAAATAATTTGTTATATTATATTCTTTTTCACGTGATGTTAACTCCAATGAATTGTGAAATCGTGAACATGCATACATAAATAAATAAATTGCACAGAGAGTATAAAATATATCAATTTAAATAGTTAAAAAAAAACAGAATTAAAATAGTATTCAAAAGAATAGATTGCACACTAAATGTACATTACATTAAAATTATCATAATGTTGATTGCTCAATATTTAATATATCTAATATCCTTTTAACTCTTTTGATGGTTTGCTTCTATCAGACAGTAAAGAAAGCATGTGTATGCCTGTAAGTAAGCAAACCGGGGACAGACGGATTTCAGTCCTCTCTAAGGGACTTGGTGATTAGGGTCAATATTAATTTAAAAACAAATTAGGGTCAATGTTACTAAAAAAAGAACTTCATGCACTTTAAGACTGCTAATGTAAATACCCCAGATTTTCTCAATAATATTTAATTGATAATATAGCCTTCGAACGTAAAAAATGTGCATCATTTTTTAGGTATCCTTATTGATGAAAATCTGAGCTGGAATAAACACATACGACATATAATTACATGCCTTTCTAGAAACATTGGAATACTTTATGAGACAAAAAGTTTTCTTCCTAAATATACCCTTCTAATGCTACATATTACAGTGCGTCCCAGAATTGTAGATGTTTTATTATAACTTAATCATTTTGAGTGATTAAAAACAATTTGAGGTGATTTGAAGGAAATGTCAGAGGAAATCGACAAAGAGGCCGTCCACCCAAAAGATGGCTTGACTGCATCTGACTGCAAAGCAAGATCCATACCAAGGCTGACAGATGCATCAAGACTGGCTGAAGACAGAAATACTTGGCATACCATCACCATACAGAAGCCATCACGAGACCCCTGGGGCCCTGCGTGGACGGCATAAGTCAAAGTCAAGTTACATATTTTACGTGCTGCGCGCAGACCAAATCCCCCTTTCGCTGGTGGACTAAAAAGCTGTCGTTTTCATTTCTCTGTTTAATTACGCTTTTTCCTGAGAACTTTTCTGATAACCTTCATCTTTTTTGGAGGAGCATGATCCTTTTCTTTACTGACTGTCAGATTCTGGTCTTTAATTTGCGACTCTACTTTCGGTAATGACTTCTCGTCCTCAGGCGTCTCTTTTTCCACCCCATTCGTACCGTTCTGCGGTGATGTTTGTGAATCTATTTCCGTTAACGATTTTTCATCCTTAGGCGCCTTTTTCCTTACAACCCTCCTCCTTTTTCGAGGAGCATGAACCTTATCTGTATTGACCGTCACATTCTGGTCTTTAGTTTGCGATTCTACTTCCGTACCGTTCTGCGGTGCTTTATTGGCGATCTTTTTGACCCGACGTTTGTAAATAACGCGGGTCCGTGTTCCATTCTTGTAGACATAATGCGGGATATCCTCGAGTTTACCGCTCTTCAACGCTTCCTTGTATTTGCGTAGGAACGGCGTATCTAGATTACCGGTGACGTTCTCGATGGTGGCCTTCCAAGACGGGTAATGGAAGGTGATGTCGTAGATCAGCGACCAGCGAGCGAACATGGCACGTTCGGTCATGAATTTATGGCCCCTGGTTAGTCCCAGCTCTCTTTTATTTATGTAAGCGCATTCCGTCTTGTTCTCTGGTTCGTAGTAGTGGTAAGGGACCTTGGACTTGGGATGATGTCTGGAAAGGAAAAAAAAAGAGGCGGAGAAGAAGAAGTAAAAGAGTAAGAAGAAGAGATCGAAGGGGAAGAAGTAGAAGTAATAGAAATAGAAGAAGATAATACTTGAAATCAACATGCATATATATATATTTATATTCCACATACAAAGAACCTTGCGCTACGATTGGTCAAAAGTAAATCACGTGACGAAAGATAGTTCGCCCATCATTGATGGGAAAAGAAAAATCCGTTGCACTGTGTAGATAGTAGTACCATTCTACACAGTGCAACGCACTTTCTTGTATACAGTATGTTGCGCGCATGCACTGTACGTATCGTACACCGTTTGCTAGCTGTTAATTGATGATTTGTTGCTCTAAAATGACGGAAGAAGCGAAATGTTTCCGATGTGGAATATATAGCAAATAATCACCTTTTGTTTTTAGGCGATGGCAAACTATCACTTCCTCGGCGATCTGAATGTATACGCTGTCTTTCCTCAGCTTCGCTTCGGAAAGATATAGCTACATCCAGATTGCCTTGGAAGTGATAGTTTGTCCCATCACCTTCACCAACGTAAATTATTTGCTTAATATATATTTTGTTTTGTCTTAGATCATACCCCTAAGACTATCCTAAGACTGAGGATTGAAATGGGTGAGACAAATATTGCGAAATTGTTAACTTTACTTGTACTAAAGAGAACTGTTGCTGAGCTAGCGCCATGAGCGTCCCTGGACGGTGTGTGCGCTCTATAAGTTTACACTGTTATTATTATTTTTACTCGGACAAAATAGTTATGGAATGACATTTCCAGGGAATTTTTTGATTTTTGATAAGAAACATTTTGATAAGAAAATGCATGACAAGATATAGTAACTAGTATGAGGAATTCTCACAATATTTCCATTCATCATAATTATGTATGAAATATTGAGTTTTATATCTCACTCTGTTTGGTCATTTCCACATTCCGTAACAAAGCTATGGAACAAGTCGTCGCGTCGGCACGCCGAGTGAAAAACAAAACAAATCGAACCCTCAAAACACACAAAAAAGGTAAAGGTAATGTTCAAATGCCATCAAAAGTAGTCTAATACGATTAATTACTCAATGAAGTACAAAATTCTAGAGAGCAAAATTAGTCTGACATCATGTATAGCGCCTTTCCATGTTGGCATTAACGATCGTCCAACACAAGAGATTGAATGTTGATTTGTAATTCAGTTCAATTTTGCATTTTTTAAAAATTCTGTATGAGAAAAAAAAAGCCATACCTTGTATTGACATCACTTTTTGGGTTTTGTTTTGTTTTTCTATTATTCTTGTATTCATGGGCGTAAATCCTTACGTAATACCTATTGTTCAGGGGGGATGAATGAATAGATCATCCCCCCCCTGAACAATAGGTATTACGTAAGGATTTACGCCCATGCTTGTAATAATTTTTTGCTGAAATTTATCTATTTGTTTCCGTTTCATTTTCATTCTATCTTTAATCTTACAAAATGAGATATTTTTGCCGTTATATTATGTGGTGCCAGAAATGAAAAATTAGGAACGCTAGCCAATAGTTTTATCAAGTGATAAAAAAACAATAAAATAATGACTTACATGCAGAATTCAGATGTTGATAGTCCGTAAACATTTACTTTGTCACATACATCTAGGGCGAACATCATGGATACAAAACCAGTGGTGAACCATGTGTTGATCTCGTCTCTAGGATCACAAAATCAAACACACAAGATCGCGTAAATTTTCCACAATCATACATTTGATATTCGTATATTTCCATTAAGTACCTTCTTCTACAAACCTATTTTATTTGTTAATCTTTGCTGTATACGCCTTTGAAGCGAGAACAAATATCTAAACAATAAAAAACTTGACAGTTTCATAAAAGATCACCTCAATTGGCGATTTAGCGTATATCATTCGTCGATCAGTTGCCGACCTTTTTTCAACCATATATCGCCCGGAAATAATCGTCAAGCACTGAGGATCATTCGCCAATCGGTGTGAGAACTGTCACCTACCATTGAAAAACCAAGAAAATCCTTTCCACGACCAATTTGATCAGCAAAGGGTTTTTTGATGCAGCATTGTGAACCTCCAGCCGACCAATCCTAGACCACTGACAACCTTTTAAAGACTGCCAAAAACCTCTTTGCAATCTCTGACAACTTACTCCCGATCAGTGGTTTGTCGGGAGTCGGTGACCGATCGTAGCTCTAGTGTGACTCCGGCTTTATATAAACGTCGTTAATAAGGCCATTTTGAGCTGTTACAAAACTAGAGAAAAGAGAGAAAGAGGGGTATCGTCAGAATTACCTGGAAAAGCCAGTCTCAAGTTTGAACCTCTTCTCAGATGCTTCATACTTTTCCCTGGTCAGGAAAACAAAGTTCACTTCCGGATACTTCTTCTTAAAATCTCTGGCAGTCTTGACCACTCTATGAGTTGTCATGTTGATGTTCTCATCAAAAAGCCAAGGAACGACGACATACTTGGCTCTCGTGTCCTCGTCCTCGAGAATCTCTTCTTGAAGGGGGACGTTCTTGACGATATCCCGGCGCATGTTGACATGCCCGATGATACGGATGTCGGTTCGAGCCCCGACGTCCTCCGTCCAGCCTGTGACGGGGGCAGTGTTCATTCTGATGACGCAGTCGGCGCTGTCGATGTCAGCACCGGCCCATGATTGATAGAGGTGACCACCACTTGAAACCACCGAACATTGTCTACATCGTTTAGTGAATGTCTGCAGGAGAGAAGGGGTAGGGGAGGGGGGGGGGTGAAAATAAATAGGTTTAAAGGTTGGAAAAATCTCCTCATGAGTCGTGCTTAATTCTTCCATTCATTCATCTTTGTTCATCGTTGATCGTTCCAGGCCGGTCAGATTTCGGTTATCAATTTCGGAAACGAATTGCCGGTTGGGAGTCTTCACACTTCCCTACCCGATACCCGAATGCCCCAAATATTTTTCTTCAGAAAAAGATTTACATCGGAAACAGTTTAGCCCATGCCCCCCCCCCCCTGCTTCTGAGTGATTTCCGATGCCATTACACGTATTCTCGATAGAGAACAATAATAATATCGACATTTTGTAGGGCATCTACTAGACCACGACACCTTCATGCAATATCTTTTTCTTTCATTTTCTTTCTATTATACATCTACCTATACCTATCTACTTCATTTACAGTACAATTTGCCTTTTGAGCCACCCGAAGGAATCAGAACAAGTGGCCCCTGTAGACAGGTGGGTTTTTTGACAGGTTCTACAACGTTCTTTTTTCCCTCGAGGGAGACAAAATACATGACCGCTAGACAGATGGCCTTTATAGAGAGATAACTTTACTCAGATGCAGGTTTGACCGTACATTTTTATAGCGGCTCGTACCTTAACCCATCATACTTCCGTGGGGAAAAAGCCCCCCCCCCTGACTTAACAAAAACAACAACAACAACAACAACAACAACACACACACACACATCACCACCGCAAATAACAAGAAGAAGATACCCCCCCCCCTTAAAATCAATGTTTTCTTGGAAAGCCTGGAGATCTGCATGGCCTCGTGATCTTTGATATCTCACCTGATTGGTATCGAGAAAGAAGTATCCGGTGTTCGGACTTCGAGTAGGAGGTTCGGTTCCACTACCAGTGTCATTCTTGTCGTCCTCAGAATAACCTTTGAGCTGGGATCGCGGATATCCGTCTTCTATGGACTCGACTTTGGACGGCGATCGGTAGAGAAGGTAGCATACGACAAAGAACATGAAGACGGAATATACCGAGGTTAGCACAAGGGCACAATCCCTGAACTGTACAGAACGGAGAGTAAAAATATAAATGCAGAGGAAGATTTTTCTAAATCTTTTATGATATTGTTACCAATTTTATTTTATTCAATTCAATTCAATTCAATTCACATTTATTTGGCAAAAGATAAAAATAAAAAATGAAATCATTACAAATACCGGGATGGCTAAAATAAGTTAAAAACTTGTAAACAAGCAACCCCAAACATAAAAAGATACAGATACAATACAATACGATGAAATACGATACAATAAAAACAATACTAATAATGTTACATACTAACAAAATATATGAATCAATTATTTATTTCAATAAGTCAATAAGTGACAAGAATTGTTCTTTTCAGTTTAAGTTTAAATGCGTTGTGGTTCTTAACGCCCTTTAAATGACTGAATATTGCCATTGTAATTTGAAACTGTTACTATTGTTATTTTGTTATATTGCTTTTGTATTTTGACACTGTTTTATTATATTGTAAATATGTGATAACTTTGCAAAAACATATAATATCAGCCTAAAACTGCATTTAATGTTGATTTTTTTTTTTTTAATGAAAAAAACCGCGGCGAGACAAAATTTTCATTTCATGCTGTATTCATTTCATAAACCATGATAAAAGCACTGCATCATATGAATGCATGGTATAAAACAAGTTCATATTTCACATTGCATTAAACAATAAGATATATAATATTGAAAACAAAAGAAATGTTGAGGGGTAAATAAGATTGTGTCTGACAATAAGAATGGTTTGCGAGGCATACCTAAAGAGGCCTAGAGGCATGTGGGCAATGTAGCCCTTGTCATTGTGGTGCGAATGTAGCCGGTACACGGATTTACTAAAAGGTGCATACTGTGGATGAAATGCAAGGGAGACTTATTACACACGACAGCTGCCTCGGCGTTCTGCACCCCGATCGTGGTCTTATCATGAAATTTCAATCTCGTGCAGATAAGAAGTGATAATAAATTGTGGGAACAAATAAGGGAAAAACCTTTTGTCATTTACTTCGGGGAAACGTGCCTTCCGTGACTCATCTCTATTTGAAGAGCTTAATTCCAAAAGGAGCTAAATCCACTTTGACGAAAATTGAGTTATTGATATCAGAACATTGTTCACTTATTGAGTGCCTGTTCATCAACAAAATTGTTTACCTAAATTTTGGGAGCAATTATGGAAAGAATGCATCTTCTAATATCACTTTTCCCTTGACGCCTGTACAAAATCTGGTAAACAACTCCTTTTTTTCGTTTGTTTGATTAACGTTATGACCCGCCTAGATTTGTTTAAATAAAAAAGTTTGCATAAGAGTATGACAAATATGAAATAGACTCGACAACTTAACAAAGAATGCATTGCGTGACCTGTTCTGGTAGCATTCCAGTGCTTTTGGAAATAACAAGAGTTTAAAAGAGGGAGGGAATAAAGAAAATTTCTATATGAAAAAACAAGCTTGTAAGAGAAAAATAACAGTGAAAGAGAGAGAGAAAGAGAAAAATACTATAGAATATAATGATCATAACGATTATACTGATAGTGATGAAGAAGATTATGATAATGATAACTATATAATATTAACTGTAATAATGACAATGATTAGAGTTGTAATAAAAAATAAAAAAACGTTTTAGCCCTCCATAGGCTATTTTTGGAGTCAAACAAAACATTTTACAATTCAATGAAATTAAGTCTTTCTTTAACTCAAATAAAACAAAATACGTTCACATTTCTCTCCTTGTTGTTTATACAAACAAATGTTGAAGCGACTGCCATTTAGTAAACAAATTGTTATACTTACCAGATATAGAATGAATATATCTCTCGTCTTCAAAATATTGAATAATTTTCTTCTTCAAAGAACCAACATTTGGAATTTTGTTATTAATGTACGAATAGTTGATGCTTAATCAAAATCACCATGCAATTTAAAGCATCGTTTCTAATTTAGTCTTCAAAACCAAACATTACATTTTCTAAATTAAACTCTATCTGTACTCGAGAACCTTCATTTTTCCATTTCACCGTTTCGTTCCAGATTGGTTTACTGATTTCACAATTATAAAAGAAATGGACAATATGTTCCAACTCTTTTTTACAAAACGAACATTTATCATTACTCACTATTTTCATCTTATACAGTTGCTTGTTCAAATACAGAATCCTATTTACTATCTTTTGCTGAAAATATCTTAAGCCGATATCTGGAGTAAAACGAAATATCATCCTATGATATTTCTGCATTCTTTGACATTCAGGGGTATAATCTAAATGTCGTTCCCATTTCAGACATATTGAGGGTACACAACTTGTTTTTTCCGAGAAAAGTTTGGTAAATTTATTTACAACCTTTTATGTCATGTTATAGTATTTTGATATGTGACGGCATTAGAGGATTTCCATTTTTTTCACATTTTTCAATATGCATTCGATATCGACACTTTCTAGCTTCAGTTACAGAAAAAAAGAAAAATAATTTAGTTTCAAGCAGAATTTTTGTTCACATTGCTCACGATTCAAAAGTTTTCCTTTATCATCATTCAAGTCATTTATACATCTGATGCCTTTTTTCATACCAAGATTTAAAAAATACAGATTTTTGTCCAAATCGTATCGAGCTATTTCTCCACAACGGATAAGCTAACCAATCGTCACCCTATGCACGACTCAACATAACCAAAGCGTGAAATACATGTCTCCAAGAACCGTTATGTTCCTTTTGGTCCGAGATATCATCTGGCGTTTTACTTTGTCAAAAATTCTATCATAGTTATAATCTGGTATAGAGGTAAAAATGTCAGAGGTAATAATGTCAGAGGTAAAAATGTCAGAGGTAAAAATTTCAGAGGTAATAATGTCAGAGGTAAAAATGTCACTCAGAGGTAATACGTCAGAGGTAAAAAAATGTCAGAGGTAAAGAAAGTCAGAGGTAAAAATGTCAGAGGTAAAAATGTCAAAACAAAAGCGTGTAATAAGTTGAATATTGGTTATGGTTGTATAATATAAAGCTTATCGAAAAAGAATATCTAAGGATTCCCTGCAGTCATTATTTCGGCGCTGTTTTATTTTCTTCTTTATATAACTTATATTTACAAAGTTGTGAGTTTTTGCCCGATTATTGCCAAATTGTATGGTTTAGTTACTGAAGGTAGAGCCTTGAAAAGTGACGGACATATCTCTTAATATTTTACACAAAAAATCTGACATTTCAGAGTAATTTTTGTATGCTCAGCATGAAGTTTTACATTATTTATGGGAAGAATTCTCTTTTAAAGAGAAGGTTGAGTTCTGGGAAGAGGTGAAAAATAATTTGTGAGCATTACTCATTCTTATGCAAGTGTGGAAGAACATCAGTTAAGACATGTTCCCTGAAAAGCATGGCTCTTCAAATGCCTTTATATTCTAAATATGCATGTAACATCGTAAACATCGGGGGGCCGGCTTTTTACGCCACGTGTTCGTGTAGTCCCATATACATCTTTCTGTGCAAGTGTTTGTAACTTTACCAAGACTTGGCCAAATTTATTATCATTTTGATGATTCCAGAACCTTGCAATACACACAAATTCTTATATGCTAGATGATCAACCTTTTCTGGTCGGTTCCACACCGTTTCTTTCACAATGCAATCGCATGACCAGAACTCAACTTCATCTTTAAGTTGTTGATTTAATATTATCAAAAATATTCTTAGGATTACCATAATGCCTCGCTAACGTAATCTGCACATTATCATAATTCGTTGTAAGAAGAATGAAGATGTATGAATATAGCATGACATTCATGATTAGATTAGAAATTCATATATGCAAACCTGATCACAAATTATAAGTTTCAAATTTATTTTCCACATTGCATTATCCTCAGGACATGTATGAAGTACAATACAAAGTCATTTATAAAATATATAGTATGATATAGGAGAACGGAATACGATACATGTCACTATAGCCCAGTAACATGTTTACCTCTGACGTTTTTACCTCTTATATCTTACCTTTGCATTATTCCCTGATTTACCTCATCTGACATTTTTTTTTACACCGAGCAGATAATATAATAGATCTAGATCTAGTTTAGATCCATTTGAATAATCTTAATCTAGTAACATTCAGTAGTCCGGTCATATAGAACTTAAATAATTTTGGGAGCAAGTTGTGGTGTCTAAAAGATTGAACAGTTTAATGCATGTGTATGCAGTGCATTGCTAGTATATGTAGTTGCTGACACCGCTGCGGCCGAATGTAACGTGTGTAACATTGTCGACATTAGACTCTATAATATTTGATAACAGCAATGTCTGTTAGATTGGAAAAGCTGGTCTTACTTTAGATTTTAAAGGAAAGTTATACGTTAAGATCTTGAGCTAACTTAGAAGAGTATTACCTTCAGAATTCTTTGAACGATCCTTTGCCTGAAAGTGGTAAAATCAGCCATGATACAATAGAACTGTAGTTCAGTCGAGCTGCGAGAATGATCGTTGATATATCGAGTCTAACATTAACAATTCGCAAGCTTATCATATTAATATTACATGCATATGTACTGTGCTCGCGTGCTATGTAACTATGCAGTTAGCTAGCAGCAGGTTAAAGTCCATGGCATAGGTTATTAACGTCACAATCACTTGAATGAACGCGAGACTTTCCCCTTTTCGGTATAATTATCCGGTCAATTTTAACTTGACCCAGTGTAGAGAATAATGTACGAGCTTCAAAACATGAATTAATGGTTTTTATAAAATGGGTCTACAATAATGAATATGAAGTCGAGAAATAAGAAAACGGAAAACGAATCGTTAAAAAAATACAAGAATCACACAGTCATAGGGACCGCCATTTGCTTTAATTGACATCAATCAAGGTCTTAATTATGGTTATTCTGTGCATAATCCAAAGTGGCCCAGTGTTTCCATTATACGCCCGGGGTTTATTCAGGAAATCAAGAAGAATTTAAGGGAATTTAAGGAATCCTATAAAAGTTTACATTAACCTCTTCTATTATTTGTTTAGCTTTAGAAATGTATGGCGTTATCTATGTCCCCTGTATTAAGTGAAGGGAGGAAGGGGGGAGGGGGCTGAACTTACATACCCATACCAATTTTAAGGGTCAGAAAAGGCAAAGAGTTTTGATGACAACGAAATTAATTCAATTATTTTTGCATCTGTTTTTCCTGTGAATTGCACTTTAAAGCGGAGATATGGATAAGATCTAGATATTGATCTACACGAAAAAATGATAACTTATATGTTTAAGGCCAAGACTTTAAAATGGGGTTATTTTTAGGGATCTTCCAAATTAAAATCATGCGACATAATTATTTAGTTGTGTTTATTTCTTTAAAAAAAAAACGCGATCCATTAGAGCATCCCGTTTGACATAAAAATAAGGCGAGTATACCCAGCTGGGGGAGGGGGCTTGGGGGCTTTATACTGCCTCTTAAATGGAGTTTACGACGAAGAAGAAAAATGGGAAAGAGAAGGAGGAAAGAAAGAAAGAAACCAAAAGGTCATATAACGAGGTGAAGATACTTGTACTTTGAATTTAACATTTCCCACGGATGCAACGTCGTCGACAATGAATTTCTTTTCAAATGCAAATTCATAATATCCACATGAACGCGAAAGTCATTTTCCGCTGCATTTGTACTCAATGGCATTATTTCCACTTGTTAGGGCAGGGCAGGGCCAGGCCACGATGTTTAGTCAGTTGCCATAGTAATAATGCACACGCCCGCAGGGCAATTGCATTGTCGATATCGCACTGACTAACCTAAGTGCACTGGAACTGCCCTAAATTAACACACGAGCGAAACAGTGCATTATTTGTTTTATAAGACGGGTCGGCATTACATAGTATAGATCTAGAGTTTAGATATATATTATATCTAGATCTTACTAACCCTAGGCCTAAAATACTTTAACGTCACTACGTTAGATCAAGATACATTAGGCTACTAGATAAATAGATTTGGCTGAATTACGCGAAAGCGGTATCGGCAGATATCGAGCATCGGTTATCAATAAAACAATGCTACAAAACAAACACAAAATTATCAATTATCATCGGTCATTCAATCGACTAATTGGGTTGCTTAGATTCTAGAACCTATCTTATGATATTAAATAACAATATCCCTTCTTACCCTACTTGGAACTCATTAAACTTTAATTTGATAAATCCTAAATTATCGATCCTGCATAAATCAATAAGACATCAGGGTCCTGATCTAGAATGCTGTTACAGTAAAATGAGTAAATTATAAGGGGGAGTATGCAATGCCATATATGAAACCATGCGTATAGATTCGACTACACCAATCACACAACAGGTGTAAAAAGGGCTGGCAAGGGCGGGAGGAGGGAGGGGAGGCGGGGGGGGGGGTGTGACTCCAGGGCGTTTGCTCCCCCGCCCCGAATTTAGATGCGTAATATACTACATGTCAATATGGAAAGGGAATCAAGAAAACATTATCCTTTCTGATTTCCATATCATCAACCCTTTGATTTGCTGGTTGTCCCTACATAATTATCTCTTTCTCTCTCGTCCTCTCCTTTTTTATACCCGCTCACTCTCTCTTTCTCTCTCTCTCTCTCTCTCTCTCTCTTTGTCTATTTTTGTTCTCTCTCTCTCTCTCTCTCTCTCTCTCTTTCCCTTTTTTTTGGTCTGTCTCTCTGTCTCTCTCTCTCTCTCTCTTTCACTTTCTTTCTCTTTCTCTTTCTCTCTGGCCTTCCTCAGACACGATGACTACCCAAAATATCGTTGGACATATTAATTATGGGACACAGTCTCTAAACGTGGCTTTCTGGACTGTAATGGCGCCCTCAATGTACAATGAGAATTGGTGGGTTGGTTGGTTTTATTTTCCGTATAAAAATTCAAATAATACAATAATACAATTTACAAAATACAATACAAATCAAGAATTAAAAAACGGCTGGAATGCTCTATTCAGAGCCATTAACAAAATGGCTCTGTTCTTCCTAGAGGTCCGGAATGATAGTGAACAGTACAATTAGTCGTCAATAATTCAAAGATTTTTCCCCCGGTACTGTATAAATAGTTGTAAGAAGTTATTTTGGGCGATAGCCGTTTTCGTCTCTTTATCTTTTTTTTGTGGATGGCTGCAAATTTTAGCATTCATCGTTTTATCTGGTACGACCCACACCCCTTAAACATCACTTCATTGATCAAACTTGCTCAATAATCAAACTGTGTTATTTTTAGATCAATGGGAAAATTCCAAACAATAAAAGCAGGCCATAACTCAGTGACAAGGTTCAATTATTGGTGTGTAATACTCGATGAATATTTATCATGGAAATGTCATTTGAATAGTGTTTGCACCAGAATTGGTGTTGGAGTTGTCTACACAAAAGATTTATTTTGCCACGAAACATTTTGTTAACTCTTTATAATTGCATTGTTCTGCATCACTTCAAGTATTGTAATGTTACATGGGGGTTACACTTTAACAGTTCATATATTAATATGAATAAGCAAGTAATACTGCAAAAGGAAAAGGTGAGGTTGAATGCAAACTGTATAGTAATAGACATCCCAGGGAAGTACCTTCTTAATTTCGCAAATTCAAATCAAGCCATTCAAGGAATTAGTAGCTTTCAATTATGTGGTGTAGGCCTATATGTTTGCTCAGCGACGATGTCTTTAACGTCATTCCTTTTAATTTATGTCAGTCTACTCATGAAGAAATTATCATTATTAATAGTCAAAGTCAAACTTGTGGGATTGAATGCCTCACGAGTAACACAAACCTAATTCAGAGTCACGATCGTACTTTTAAATATAACGATTCTGCTCTTTTTTGGTGATGTTATATTTCAAAATGCGCCCTCAATGTTTTAGAGAACGCTGCATTATACTCAAGAAGCGGTCATTGAATTCAATTTCAGTTTCAGTAATGATTTATTTTTGCAATCAAAACGTGATTTGTAGGAATAATTGGTGTTTTTTAAATTTCATTGTAATTTAAAGGGTGCTTTTAGGGATATATCATACATTTATGAAATATTATTACTAATTCCTATCATGCAATATTGTGACTTTATCACCTGTGTATTATAATCACCACTTTTAAAATCATGGATTCAATATCATCATCACCATCAGCATTATCATCACCACCCGACCACATCTTCACCATCATCAGGTGCACTATCATCATCATCACCACCACCACCATCCACACCACCCCATCACCACAATCAGGAGCACCATCATCATCATCATCATTATCACCACCACCAACACCACCACCCCACCACATCATCACCATCATCATGATCACTATCATCCTCACCACCACCACCACCACCACCACCACCACCACCACCACCACCACCACCTCCATCATCATCAACATCATCATTTTCATCATCATCACCACCACCACCACTACCACCACTATCAACACCATCACCACCATCATAATCGTCATCAAGTTTATCTTAGTTTTGTTGTCAAAGAATTGAATTTTTCGATAAGCTTGTTATTTATGTCAAGAAAATTCCCGAATTTTTCAGAAATAAAATAGTATCAACTTGAAAATGAGAGAATTAAGTTGATTTTTATTAACAAAACATCTATTGATCTTTAAACTTTTAACACCGCGGTAGGAATAACTTTATAATCATTTATATATATTATCACAACCAGAAGACTGATTGCAAAGGAATACCATACCGTTGTCACAATACGTTGAAAACGATTCTCACAACGTGATGTATTAGTCCTTTGTGGGAAAGAAAAAAGGAGGATGGGGAGGGGGGAGGGGGACAATCACATTCAACCATTACTTGTGTATACAAAAACCATAAGACATTCCAACATTGTATTATATCGATTGTACACAATACCTCTTGACGAAGGTATGTATATACAACCTTCGTGGGGGAGAGGATCTATCGTTAGCGCATAAAGGATCAATAGAACTATTCTTGGGATACAGGGAAACATACAATGGTTTAAAGAATTGTCTTGAAATAAAGTGCAGACACAACCCAGCGGGAGTTCGAGGGTGACATGTCTTGATGGGCCGAGTTACTCTGCCCTTCTTCCCCCTCCCCGCATCCCATTCCCTTCCTCTTAAAGGTAATACAAAGTTTTGGTATGGGGTCATGAATTTGGTTCAAATGAACATATTGGAAGCATATACGATCCTACAATATTCAGTGATCGTTGTCGCGGTCGAAATCGACTCTAAAGTTATGAAATTGTAAATAATAAACACTTTATGTTGAATAGCTCCCTCTCAAGGTCAAGATATTAATTAAGCTATAAAACATTGTTTATTTACTAAAATTGACTAATTAGCAATTCTCGTTCGGAAATTATATACCCCAACTACATACTCTGAGATTTTCATGGTCGCAGCTACCATTGTACGGCCGTAGGAGCTATTTGAAATTTATCAAAATTTACCGGGAGCACCGGTAAATCTTTATATTCAACTTTTCTCGAAAGCAGAAGTGTTTTAGGGGCTAAAATTTCTGGTGTTTTAATTCATCCACAGGGGCATCCAAATATATTAAAATTGTAAAGAATCACTATCCACCCATTTTTCAAAATTTCCCAAAACTTTGTAATACCAATACTTTGCGTTTTATGTTCCCATGTCATCTAAGTTAGCTATACAAACATAAGAACATTAGGCGCTAAAAATCCATTTTTAGAAGTTCGCCTCGTCTCTTTCAGACCTAAACGCCTTCTCTTGAAATATAAAATACCCCTCGCACTATCGATTTACAAGAGTTCTACAAAGGCTATTCTTGTTGGTATGTTTGATTTTCTAATTGAGAGCATCTTCTGCGATCTATTTTTGTATTATTATTATTGTTACAGTAGGCATGTGAACGATCTGGTAGTACAGAGTGTCACCTTTATAAAGAGTCTGGATAAAGGTTATATTTATATCAAGTGGTTGTATGGATATTGTATAGAACTTAGTGTCATGATCATGATAGTAAAACATTAACGTTTTACCAGTCGTCGCCTCAATTTTGTTTGAAATAACATTTTATAATAATAATAATAATTATCCTTGCTTATATAGCGCCTAACACTTACTTTATCAGAAGTCTCTATGAGCGCCCTACAATAATGCAGCATAATTACCCTGGCTTTAGCAGTGTATAGCTGTTACGCGCGCTGCGTTTCAAGGAATAAATTCCTACCAGGTACCCATTTACTTCACCTGGGTGGAGTGTGGCAAATGTAGATCAATGTCTTGCCATGCATGTATACCATGCATATATCATTAGATTATAGCTAGCAGTACGGCTTGATATACCAATCTACTCGAAGAAAAACAATGAGAAGTGTAAAATGTTAATCCCTGTAATATCTTTTGTTTTTTCCAGTTGTGTTTTCCGAATAAGACATGTATGGCTTAAAACGTTTTGACGAGAACATTTAACCATCAACTCTTTGTGAGGCACCATCAATGGCGTCAACTAATCGAAGAATCGATGAACATACGATCATCAAAGACTAACATGATTGTGTCTGTGTGTAAGGGGGGGGGAGTATATACTTTATTATACCCGACAAATATGATGGAAGGCAACAGAGGACTTGAGTATTATAACCAAACATCTCCCATCTCCAAATATTTTTCTATGCCATGAGCGACAGTCCTCAGTGCACGAGACTGAACCGTGCTACTTAGAATGCGGACTAGATTCAGTGATTTTTTTTCCTTCAGGTGAAAAGAAAGACAATTTGCAATACAAGTTAAAAGAATTCCAGTTGTATCTGAAGAGAAATAAATAGAATCCAAATTGTGACTCCTGAATATGTCATTTATAATAATGGTTCGTAGACCTAGTAGCACAGGACCCTGTTTCATAAATCTTGTTATCAATAACAAATGCTAAATTTCTATGACAAATCAGCTCTCGTTCACGATGTCAGTAGCTTATAACAGTTATTGTAACTTGCTCTTAATAACATGTTTTATGCAACAGGGCCAAGGATGGGGGAGGTATATTGAGGATCAATAAAGAAGAAGGCGTGGGGTCCGAACGTGGAAACACAGGTGTTATTTTATAACGTGAATGGCTTTCTCTTTGGATCGGCGCGCGAGAGTTCGATTATTGGTGCTCGCATTCATTTCATTCATTCACGGCGGTACACAAAAGAGAGGTTGCCTAAAAAAAACCAGGGCTGGCTATGTGACAACTGTCTTCTTCTCAATAAATTAGCTTAATAAGACTCTGGGGGTAAGTCGTTTTCCATATTTTGTGTATGTACTATTATTATTTTGAAAGATTCCTAAGGTTTGAAATGATTTTGTATCTAGGCCTACAGTGTGTTATACTGTTGTAACACTGACACGAATGTGCCCTATATCTATTTCAGGGGCAAGTGGTCACAATATGTTGAATAATTTGCATGTGCGTTTGTTGTTGTTGTTGTTGTTGTTGTTGTCGATTAAATGTGTTTCTGATGTAAACAACTTTGTATTGGTTTTATGGGCCTACATGCTGATGTATAACTTTGATGATGATTACAGTTGGTCAGTTGGTTGCAAGACTTGTGAGCTCAATTCTTTTCTTTTTCTCCAAGCTCTCTATTCTCCTCTCCTCTTTGCCTATCCCTTTCTTCCTTTCTTCCTGTCTCCATTTATAATGTATAATTGTATTTATGTATTCGGGCGTACCCATTACAAGCTATGCTTATCGGTTTCGCGCCTTCTTCCTTGTAATACAAGTTCTCTAATTATATTTATGTTCCTACTTATAAATTGTATTGTTTGGAAGAAAATAAATGTTCATTTTGAATTGAATTTGAATTGAAAGTTTTGAAATTGGAGGTAATTCATGTTGACTAAGCCTAATGCTATAGTCACATTACCCAAACGTAGCCTGCTCGGCGGCCGAGCGGCGAGTTCTTAACCAATTCTGCCCGGCGGCTGGCCGGCCACCGAGCGGCGGCCGCCCAGGCACCGCTCGTTTTTAGGGCATCGCTCGGTCGCCGCTGAAGTTTTAGCACGGAGTTAAAATTTGGGCGGCGCCTGCTCACTTTTCACTCGCCGCCCAAAATACGCTCGGTGCCTGGACGGTCGCCGCCCGGGCACCGACCTAATCGCTGGGCGATGCCTAATTCCAGCAGCGACCGAGCAGGCTACTGATCGGTCGGTCGCTGCTCTGATTTGTGACCATAGCTTATGCTATGGTCACATTAGCCAAAAGTTGCCTGCTCGGCGGCCGAGCGGCGAGTTTTTAACCAATTCTGCCCGGCGGCTGCCCGGCCACCGAGCGGCGGCCGCCCAGGCACCGCTCGTTTTTAGGGCATCGCCCGGTCGCCGCTGAAGTTTTAGCGCGGAGTTAAAATTTGGGCGGCGCCTGCTCACTTTTCACTCGCCGCCCAAAATACGCCCGGTGCCTGGGCAGTCGCCGCCCGGGCACCGACCTAATCGCTGGGCGATGCCTAATTCCAGCAGCGACCGAGCAGGCTACTGATCGGTCGGTCGCTGCTCTGATTTGTGACCATAGCTTTAAGGAAGGGATTAGCTGGGGTGGGTTAGCATGGGGTGCATGGGCAGGGGCCTGCAACGATGAGCGAGGGTGGCAAATGACTCAAACGCACCTCGTACCTGCCAGGCTAAGTTCTGCAACTTGATAAATGTAAACATTTCCCTCGTGCATAGGAACATGAGTCATGAAACCCTTTTATTTTAGCATATAAGTCATTTTTCTTTAAGACGAAGTATGTACGGATGTCAAATGTATTTTTTAAAGAATGTTTTGAAAGTCTCATTTTCTGGCAAAGCAAACGGGGGAAGAGACTGGCACACTCTTTGTAATCGTTACGATAACATTTATGACCGACAAGCGGTATGCATAATATACTGTCAGAACCCTTGGATAGACTATTCTTCGATCATTCTTCCAATTCACACTATTAAAGAAGACCCCTTCGACGCTGTGTTTCTTTTTAACCTCCCTCCATTCCAAAAGAAAACATGACGGGAGAAATATCCATCATACTGTGATGGGTGTGAGGAACGAACATCATCTGATAAATTATCCTCGCCATTTCATCCCTACATATTTCTTGATAGCATTGTGATGACAGGATGGGAATTATATTTTGTTTTGCTCCAAGAAATGGAGCGATCGACAATATGTCATCCACTTCATATTTTCTCCATAGCTCCGGGGTTGAATTTCGCCAGCGCCAATGATCCCCGGTAATGGCTATTTGTATAATCACACCTCAAAGCTACTACATGTCGATTGTGAATTTCGACGGAGGAACAATCTCGATTACATTTTACTAAGAATATGTACGAACCTTTATAAGGGTTTTAAATATATCATGGGGGAAAAGTTTTACCGAGAAACGTATTTCTTTTTTAGGATAGCCTGAAGATAAAGGTATGGATTATTAATTTAGAAAGACCGTAATATTTCTGAAGAAAATCTTTCTAGGATAACCATATCATATATTATGGTTATCCTAGAATTTTTTTTTTTTTTAATTATTTTTTTGTTAGAAAGATTGCTGACATTTCCAATGTTTCCTAAGGTATATCTCATGTCGGTTTAAACGTTCTGTTCTAGGGGCAGAAAAGGAAGATTGAAAACTGTACTAAAGCATTATAAGATTATCATGGAAAAATACATTGTACCTTTTTATAGATTAACAAACTTATTTAAGACATCACTCTGATACTCTTACACTGAATATTTGTGGCAATGGTCTTGACTGTTTGCCAAACAAATATGACTAATAAAGTTTCAACAGCAGCATTCCATTAAACAAGTGTGAAATATCTTACAAAGGGAATAAATTGTGATATTGTATATCATTGTTTATAGACGTATATTTTGATTATATCAACATACCTAAAGAACACGCCTTTCACATTTCAGAACGTGACATTCTTTGCTGTCATTTGTTGAACAGGAATGTATTGCGGGTGCACATGCTAATTAACATTTGAATATCTACTCTTTATTTACAATTTTCTTAATCAGACCTTCTAACAGTTAAATGAAAATAAATGAATTTGCCCATCCAAGCATGAAAGTTGACAACTTGATCTTGATTGATGATGATGATTTGATATATATTATATTTTTCTTTCCACTAGAACGTTTTTTTTTTCTCTCTCCAGAATGCTTTCTTGATTGAGAGCTTTTATTTACCAAAGTTATTTGAACATTGATGACCGAGGCAATAGATTGACACTGCCTTTGAGCAGTCAAGAGGGCGCACATCAGATGCTCAATTAAAATGTCCAACTCCAAGCTGAACGAAGCAAGAACCTATCGTTTTATTTTTAAAGATGAAGTTGAGTACTGGATAAATGCAATTACATTTTGGAAGAACTGTCTGGAAATAATTGGGACAGTTTGGTAATGTAGTACGTAAGAATCGGTGTGTACTGTGAGCAGTGGCGTACGCAGGATTTTTTCAAGGGAGGGTTTTTAAAATCGAGTCCAAAATTTGGCAACGACTCAGGAAAATTTGAAAATCGCGCCGGCCAAAAAGTCGCTCAGTGGGGGGGGGGGGGGGGGTAAGCGGACACTTTTTTTGGGGGGGGGAGCCCACGACTCAGCCAGCCGAAAATTCGCTCAGTGGGGGGGGGGGGGGGGGGTAAGAGGTCACTTTTTTTTTTCTTTTTGGTCCCAAAAAAATCGCAACAACTCAGCCAGCCGAAAAGTCGCTCAGTGGGAGGGGGGGGGGGGAGGGGGGAGGGGGGGGGGGGGAGAGGGGGGGGGGGGGTAAGAGGTCACTTTTTTTTTTTGGTCTCGAAATTTGAAAATTTGACATTTTGCTCCGTTGGGGGGGGGGGGGGTTAAGGTCAGCTTTTTGAGTTAAACCATGGGAAAAAAAAGGGGGGGGGTTTACACACACAAAATTACCAAAGGGGGGGTTTAACCCCCCAAACCCCCCCCCCCCCCCCCCCCCACTGTGTACGGGCCTGACTGTAAGGTTGTTTGATCCCCGACAATGATAGGATCATGATAGACTCAGTCATGCACTAAACACAGAAATATATATATGGGCATACACAAACTTGTGGCTTGAAAGTCTTTTTTTTCCCTCTTATTTTCAAGCAAGGTTTTTTTTTTCATAATTTCAATACATATTTACAATGATTACTCAATGATTGAACGAAACATAACATGGCTTGAAAGTTAGTTCTAAACTTTGCAGACATTACTCGTCATATTTCGAATTTTGGGGCTTTCAAAGGGCGACGCTTTTCAGGAGACATTACTTCTTTGACATTCTTCCAATCTGCCACAAAAATAGATAAATTGAAAATCTTTGCAGAACCCAACCATCTCTTTAAACGATCCTGAGGAGGAATCCACTAAATAAACGAGTTGTCTTGATGTAAGCACCGTCTCTCAATCTTTGTCAATTATTAGATTCTTTCATCCAGCAGCAGTCAGTTCTGAAGGTGCAAAACATTTCTGATATCGAATTCGACGCCTCCGGTTCAAATTCTATCTAATTTTACAATCGAAGAGAGTCGACCCCTCCGGAAAAAGATGCCATCAGAAAATAAAATTAGATTTGTCGAAAAGTATATTCATAAACCCACATTCCCACGCACCCATTAACTGTACCTCAAGGTTCCCTACTATTTTTCGCCATGTGACGAAATATTTATTTTTAAAACGAATGTTGATATGATTTCAATTACGCAAATAAACCCAAATACGTAGGAAATTATTTCCCTCTAAAAATTGACATGTAGGAACTTTGGGTTATTTTCCAGTTTTCTCATGATGTACAAAAGGAAGAAGATTTTTTTTTTTTACATCGAAAACGACGGTCATGTTTCCTGTGATTTTTTCAATATATACACTGTCGCTCATAAAGTTGGAATATTTTAGTTTTACCCCAATTTATGGAATTATTTTAAAAATAATTTAAAAATAATAGATCTAGATAATAGTATACATTCTCAGATTTTATTGAATAACAATTTGCCAATGTGTGTTTTGCGTGACTGCTAAAGCATGTGTATGCTACTATGCGCTTATCAACTAGGGGACCTATGCTCTTAAGTCATAAATGACAGTAATGAGGATTAATGCCCCACAAAAGGGCACTAATATAGCACATCGACACGGTTTTGATCCTGAGGCCTCACAGTTACGAGGCCATAGCTTTGTCACTGAACCATGACTGTATGCAGCGGGGGCTAGGGTAGGGGGCAGTTCCATAAATTAAAAAAAAACAGAAAATGCAATAAATTTTCAATAATTTATTGCATTTTACCCCGGTCCCAACATAAAAAAGTCCTCTGGACGGGCATGCATTATGGCTAAAGACATGGGCACACAGAAGATTTGTTTATGTTGGGAACCGGGGTAAAAGCAATAAATTATTTGAAAAATTATTGCATTTTCAGTGTTATTTTTTTTTTGGAAACTGCCCCCTACCCTAGCCCCCGCTGTGTACAGTCACGGTTCAGTGACAAAGCAATGGCCTCGTAACTGTGAGGCCCCAGGATCAAAACCGTGTCGATGTGCTATATTAGTGCCCTTTTGTGGGGCATTAATCCTCATTACTGTCATTTATGACTTAAGAGCATAGGTCCCCTAGTTGATAAGCATAGTAGCATACACATGCTTTAGCAGTCACGCAAAACACACATTGGCAAATTATTATTCAATCAAATCTGAGAATGTATGCTATTATCTAGATCTATTATTTTTAAATTATTTTTAAAATAATTCCATAAATTGGGGTAAAACTAAAATATTCCAACTTTTATGAGCGACAGTGTATTTCAAGAAGTTAAAAATGAGGATGTAATATGGAGGGCCGTCAAAGGCATTTAAATTTCTTCCTTGACATACAATTGCTTGGATTTACCTCTGAATTAGAAATATCGTCATATTAATCGTCGTGCAATAGGTGAGCCTAGTCTCTCATTGACAATGAGCAGCGTAGGCCTATTGCATTGATTGATTTTATACAACGCGTTCCTAATCATCTCCTCATTAGACTTGTTGCTCTTAAACAACGATTTCCTAATTATTGTCCCGTTAGATTTGTCAATTGTTCCTGTTTAATCAGAAAAATAAATAATGGGCGGTTTTGTTTTGACGCTCTATTTATAGTCAACAAAGTGTCTCATATCAGTCCAGTGGAGTTATAATTAGAACATGCCGAAGTGTGTCGATAACATACTGAAACGGTAGGAATATATTTCCAAGTAGTTCTTGATCTTGGAATAACTTCTTACGGTGAAGTGCTCCTTTTCATCGGTTCGTGAGGTTGGCAATGTATTACTGCCAGTGAGCTTAATTAAGGTAAAGACAATTTCATTCATTTGTATCTTTTCTATACTGACCTGTAGCAGTCAACACTCAGATATCGACACATTCTATTCAGTCTTCTCGTACCTCTTAGTACACATTATGCAAACATTGCAGAGTCTCGTTGTTGTGTGTAAATATCGTTCTCGCTATTAAATAGCTTGTGGCACACATTTAAAACATCGTTTAATGCGATTAGTGTAAGCATTTGCTTCGTCACCGCACGGTGAATCTTCACGACAAGACGAACTCTCTGAAACCGTTTTTATCTGTGGGAACATGAACGCTAAAACTAAAGTAATAATAAGAAAATATTATCAAAAGTATTAAAGTTAAAGGAAATGTTTTTGCAGGCATTATCATTACAAATATTATGGAGATGATTTTAATTTTTTTTTAATTGGGGGAGGGGGTTCAATTCGACAACAAAAATCAAAGGGACATGGTTTTAGGTAATCCGCTGTATAGGCCCTCCCAGTATGCATGCGTGTTTCATTTCTTCTTCTTTTGTTTGGGGAGGGGAGGGCGACCTGTCATGTTTCTTTATTTTACGATATATTTTATAGGCCTACGTATCAGCGTTAGAAAAGCACTGTCTTTATAAGCGTGTCTATTGTTACCAATAATGCATTACAAAAGCGTGGTATACCCATTTTATTGACCGTTCGGAGGATTAAATACAGTCGATATCGACCCTCTGCCTACGGGAACCGGATGAACACTGTATTAAACCCGTGGGAAATAGAGAATTTAGTAGTCATCGGGTGAAAATATGGAAAGGTAAGGTCCATATTGACAGGTATTGTGGCACTACAATAATAAGTGCGGAAGGAATAGAATAGTATTGGAATGGTATTTTGAATTGTCAATTTCAGGATGAATATAATCAAAATAATATATTTTTTTAATGAAAACAGTGTGGTAGAATAGAATGTTCGATAGCCCAGACAAAAGAAAATTGATGGAAAATGCAGACATACACACACAGAGAAAGAGAGAGAGAGAGAGAGAGAGAAGCGGGACGGAGAGAGAGAGGTAGATAGGGTGACAAAGACTGATGTGGTGATTTTTAAGAAATCTGATATTTAATTTGAACATCCATACATTCTATACCAAACATTGTTTGATCTTCCACAATCGGATTTTATATCATTTTTCGGTCAAAACGCATTGAGTAGTCCGAATGTGTTTAACATAACACTAGATACAAAACGATTAGATGTGAACTATTGTCACCCAATTTGCATATACATAGAGGGTAACACTAACAGGCCTGTGGTAAATGCAAAATAACTGTATAGCCCGAGAAAGATAAGAGCTGCGTTAGCTAAGCTTTAGATAGTACTCAAGGTGCCCGCTGTCCAAATAAAAGTTTCCTTAAAAGAAGGAATGTTTATCTATCGCTTGCAAAAAAAACGGTCCAACAGGACATTTCGGGCAAAAGACACTTGAAATCTTGACATTGGACTAGTCTTACCTTATCAGCCCCAGATTGTCTTGGGTGTTATCGTTTGTCTTCTTCAGGTAGCAGCTATATTATATGCTTTTCCTTTTCCATTAAAAAAAAAAAGGGAAATGCTCCTCACACTCTGTCGACGTCATATTTTGCAAAGACTGCAAAGTCCTTCATTGCAAAACGTTTGTGGGAAGACATTGCTAATAAAATATATTAAAACCAGTTTGGTAATACACGAAACTTGTCTACATGTCATTATTTAGTTGGATTATTACATGCATTATATCCAATATCGCTCAATATCCACAATACTTTTGACTGATTTTTCGAAAGCGTTTGATCGAATAAACCATAATGTACTTGTCACTAAGTTGCTATAGATGTCCATGTCCGACCTTGCGTAATTTCATTAGTAATTGACTTTCTTATTAATCGTATAAAGGACAGATTATTTAAATCTAAACACTATGGTTTAGGTGTACCTCAAGGCACTAAGTTTGGGCCTATTTTGTTTCTTGTAATGAGTAACGATGCTTGTAAAGATTCTTCTATATCATATTTTAAATACGTAGATGATTTAACAGTAGTATAACGTAGAACAAGTACACCAACATCCCAATGACAAGGCCAACTTGAACTGCTCAAATCATGGACTTCATCAAATAATATGAAATAAAATGATTAAAATGCTCCTCGATGTCATTTTTATTTTTAAACAACCAATACTCTCACCTTTGTTATATTATATTGATAATACACCTTTACCTTAAGTGGAATACTCATGTAACTGACACTATAAAGAAGAGTAATAGGAAATTATTCATGCTATACGTACATTAAAACTTACAACCTGCCTGTTTGTGATCTTTTAACCGTATATATCGGATATGTTAGACCAATTTTGGAGAACTTTGTACCTCTTTTTTCTGCAAGTTTGACTACCAGACAGATTAATGACATAGAAAGTATACAAAAAAATGAGCATGTAGAATAATTCTTTTGAAAATGCACATGTAATAGAGTTTATCTACATTAACCTGTAAATTAACGGAGAATACCCGAATTCACATAAATATTTTTCTTTTTTCCTTTTTTGTTGCTGTCGATCACTACTTTAGGCATTCTCGTTCAATACCTGCCATCGCATTTTCTTAATCATGTCAATAAGCAATGATAAGTAGATACAACGAATCGGAAAAGCCTGACGCGAAAAATCTAGGACAAACTGAAGATTGTAGTTTGTGGTATTGATCTTTGCCGAGAGGAACATATCTGGTTTCAGTTATCGACCATTCCTTTCAAAAACAAATCAAAATTGCAGATACATCTGGTAAAACAGCAGCTTGAATAGTATGTGGACAATTCATTTCAATTCATTTGAGGTACATGTCGGTGTTGTATTTCTCCTGATGATATTTATAAAAAAAAAAAAAGTTGGGACAAAATCAAGGCTTGAAGATCTGTGAGTAGCCAGTTCCAAATAATCTAGGACGTACCCATAATGCACCCCCACCCCACCACATCAGAATTTCAACTGAAACTGTGCGTAATAATATACTCGGGAATCTTCTCCACCGTGATAATAATAATCTGATGATATAATTAGATAATTTCGAGTATCATTTTACTGAAATACAATCATTATTCAATGTGGTGATCAGTGACTATGTGTAAATATCTTACGCCAAATATATTTTGAGCTACTGAGGATGTGCAATGATCAAACTCCTCAGCTCACGATGAAAACCAGAGTATATAGGCCTAAAATAAAAACTTTTTGTATTGCCCTTTGGGTGCCAAAACATGGGTCGGTCGGACGGAAAAGTTTTTTTTTTTTTAAACTTTTTTTTTTGTCGCCCTCTTTGGCCCAATATTTTTCAGATTTGAATGATTTCTTGTTTCTTTCTTTTTTCCCGCCCTCTTTTGGCTGATATTTCTCAGTTTTTAATGCTTTAATACATGTGTTTCAACGTCATCTTTCCATTGATAACTTTTTCGCCTCATAATGATCCATGGTTTGCACGAGTGAGAATTTTTGAATAATTTAATTTTATGCATTCATATCCCATTTAAACAAACAAAATACATATTTTTTTATTCATTAATAAAAAAAATCTAAAAAACGGTTAAAAAAAAAACCTTTTTTAAAATGCAGGCCGTAGATTTTCAGATTTTTTGGGTCGGTCGCAAAGGGCAATACAAAAAATAGAGAGATCGACGATTTCGTTCTCAAATACTATGTGGTAAAATTATGATCGTTAATAACGTAAAATATGAAACTGTTATTATATAAAAAGTTTAAATATTAAAAAGTTGCATGAGTGCATGCTGGGAGTTCCATGTCGCTATACTACGATAAAAATATGAGTTGCAAATATTACTTCTACGGAAGAGATTTTACAAGTTCATATACACTTTAAATGAACACAAAGTGACTAGTCAACGAACACGCAATAATGTGCTTGCAATAGAATAGGGCTCGCACGCGGACGTTCAATTCAAGTCCGAGGTGGGTCGTTTCAGCTTTGGGGAGAAGTAACCCCTGAATAAGTTATCTTGTTGTTCTGATATTGCTGACGTCATTTTGAGCGTGTCATAAAGGACTCTTACCTTTAAAGTTAATGTAGAGGCTCTTAGGTGGGTAGTGGGCCTCAGAACTAATTGAGATCTAAAGGTTGCTGACATACTCTGTCGCAATCCTCTGTATAGCCACAGGCCTGATTGGTATGAGGATGTATGAAGAAGTTGTGCTTGCTACCGTGTAGAGTTCGCCATTCGATCCATCTTCATCATAGAGCAGGGGCGTATCCAGACTAGGATGGAGCCGATTCACACCTCCTTTTTAACCCCAAAATCTGTATCACCTCTATTATAAAATAATAACATTGGTATAAGCCCCCACGCCCCCCTGCCCCCCCAGAAATATGTGTTGATTCGAGTGTGTTTAAGTCTCGGGTTGGGGGGGGGGGGACACACCGAGTATTTCTCCTCTATGGTAAGATTAAATTTGGTTTGAATCCGCTCCAAAGAAAATCTGTATTTTAGTGTGCCCTCGTTAGAGAAAAAAGGGCTAGCAGCTGCCCGAGAATATTTTCCTCTAGTATAATAATTTCCTCTAGATTAAAAGTAATATACCCCCCTCCCAATTGTGTAGGGGACCCCATCGCTCCCTGTCCATCACTTTCTGAATATACCACTCTAAAATAGTTGAGAGGAAGATGTAATGGAGGAGATGGATGAGAAATAAGAAAATGATATATACAGAAAAATAATGAGAGAAACCATTCCAAATAACAACTGTATGCAGGGAACGGAATATTATTTTGAAGGAGGGACACAATTCACAAAAATCTACGAGGAGAAAAAAAATGTATAAACGCTAATGGGGAAAGGTCAAAGCATTTTGAGGTCCACTCGGATTGAAAGGTTAAAGGGGCACTTAATAAAGGTGTACGTAATTATGGTGCGTAAGTATTTGTGGATGCACAGTATAGTTTTAAAGGGGGCACAATTAGAGGGTGGTGCTCCCTAGATCCGTCTCCGTTTATGATCTATGTCAGAAAGATAAGTTCATTGATTTATAGACGGTAGACAAGGAGACGATTAGAGGATGAAAATAGAATGATAAATCAATCGTATCGGGGTATTTATGAGATGAAATTGGAAATGATACAAGGCTCCCCGATGTATCATACACGGGGAATGTTGCTGGAGATTCAGAAAAAAAGAACAGATTATTCATAAAGGGAGAGATGGAGAAAATAGTAGCGGTGAGACAAGAGTCAGACTGAGGAGAAAATGCGGTTAAAGAAGGCAGAAGATAAAGAAAGATGATACAAATATTTTAATCTACACTAAGTGATTGCTAGTATAAACACAAAAATCTGATAATGGATTTTCTGGAATGCCACTAAAACCGCACAGGTTGGTGACCGGGTATACCTTCCCCTTTTTCCTTCAAATTCCTCTGATGACGTACTCATTGCACATCTAATCTAATCTCGTCCCATCCTCTCCTCATCATTAGGTTAACGGTGTGTGCGCCGCGATCACATACTGCACATCATCATGTCTCTTCGTCTCGTCCACCCCCTCTATTACATGTCAGGCTCGAAGCTATTTCCGAAAATTAAATTAGGGAATTTTGCACCTGCTATTCGCAGATGCGCCACTGAACACTACGCTCTCATCTCAATGAAGCATTCGGGAGTGTTACAAAGTGGGCTGACCCTGTGATGTTGCCATTAAAAGTCGTCAGCCTGAGATGAATTTCTGAACCGCAGTCGTTTTGGGCGCGAGAGGTCGAGAGATAAAAGATCAAAGCTACAGAAGATACAAAGCTACAAAAGATGCAAAGCTACAGAAGATGCAAAGCGAACAGAATAGAGTGCTGACGCCACCGCACTGCACAGCAATGTATCATTATCACAGACAGGCGCAATCGAATGTTGAACTTTGAGCGGGAAATGTGTTTCAAAAAAGAAGAAAAGAGAAGAAAAGAAAAAAAATCGTGCGACACGGGAGATGAGCCTGAACTCGTGTCATTTGAACAGAGTGTAAAAGGTTACTCAAACGTCGTGTTAGACTCTGTCACAGGGGTTTATTATGTAGATTTATGCAAACCCCTGATGCTAACGAGTACTTGGTGTCTTTTCCGGCTTATCTGACTAAATTGTAATGTGGTCCCTTCCACCTTTTTTTGAACTTCTCAAGATGGAATTGCATTTCCATATTTACCAGAGTCACAGAAATTAAGAAAAAGCAGACATAGTTTACAACTCGGTCAGGCATAACTATTTAATGGCTCTTTGCCCTTTACTCGATAATCATCTTAGTATTGAGTGATCAGGCTTCCGTGTCTCTCATAATGAGGCTCTTTCGCACCGTCGAAGGTCACTCCGCGAAATCACAAGCGGTCGCGTATAACCGTATCAGGACAAATAACTCCCTGGAAAATCACCCCCCGGAAAATTCCCTCCGAAAAACTACCCCCGGAACCTCCCCCCCCCCCCCCGGAGAATCACCCAACGGGGACAATTACCCCCCCCCCCCCCCAAGAAAAATTACCCTCCAGAGAAATACCCTTAAGAATTAACCTTCCCCCCCCCCCCTAGAAAGAAAGAACCTTTGTTGCATAGACCCTCGATTATCACACTATTTTAAAAATTCGTCCACGCATTTAGATCGGCCCTCTCCCTCTACCGCCCCCTCCATGACAAAACCCAGGCTACGCCGCGCGCTGGGAGGCTACGCCACTCTCCAAATATACGGATAGGTTGCGCTAAGATTAATACGCTGACGCACTCAATCCTACTCACGAGCGTTCCCGTCTCCTCCAGGGACTTCAATATCTGCAGGGAACATTCAAATGAAAATAAATAAGGAATCAGCGTGTCAGAATCTCATTCCCTCTCTGGCAGATTGGTGGTTGCGAAAGAGAGAGAGAGAGAGAGAGAGAGAGGGGGAGGTGAGAGAGAGACATAGAGAGAGAGAGAGAGAGAGAGGGAGAGAGAGCGCGCGCGCGACATGGAGTTCAGCTTGTGGTGACGATTAGTGGTCATCGCTCCATGTTACGCGTCGATATTTTGTCGTGTAAACGTCAATCGGAAAATAATCATGGCAATAGTAACCTTGTTTACAACAAAAAGAGTAAATGATGGTGAGAGATTGAAGAGATAGGTTAAGAGAGAGAGAGAGAGAGAGAGGGGGGCATCTCAGAAAGAGAAACTATGATAGAGATGGACATATTAAAGCAAGGAAGAGAGAAACAGACAAGATAAAGAAAGAGGGACAGAGAAATAAAAAGTCAGAGAGAGAAAGAGAGAGAGAAAGGATGTGTAGTATTGAGCCGAATGTTTTGAAAATTAACTTCGACTAACGAAGGAACATGACTCGAGCCCTCAGGGGTACCTTGCTTGTTTGTTTTCCAAGCCGAGTATATGATGGATGACAATCATGTACAAAGAAACATATTTATCTTTTTTTCTTGAGATACTGGCTAAAAAAAACATCATTATCACGTGCCTTTTTCCGAATAGATCGAATTTGTAATATACTACTGACGTTGATGCATTGTTTGATTAGTATCAGGTAAAGCCATCAAGTTTGCACAAATCTACTTTTGGAGGGTATATCTTTTGTGAATTTAAACATATAAGAGCGATGACCTTCTCCATTTACTCGATCGCAACTGTTAACAAACAAAAAATCAGCTCAAGGGAATTTTCAATATCCTATTTTATATCACATATTGCAAATCATGTATAGATAAAGCAATGCGTCAGTGTAATGTCCGCATATTAACTTCAATGTTGGTGACGCCCATGGCTATTGAAATGACCTTAGGTTAATTTTTTCGAATGTAGTTGCGATCGCGTTCATGATTATTTTGCTCCTAATGTTGATAATGACGATGATTGGTAAACTGATATGGTCCGGACATTAAGCAAATAAGATGAAGAGGCATGTCTTACTTGGCGGATGATATATGACGCCAATGCATCATGGAGTCGTGTCATCCTCTTTGTTTTTCGTTGCCTTTTCGTGACCAGCGCTTTTCTGTTCGGGGGATGCAGTTATATCATGTGTTATGTTACTGATTGCATTAAGAATAATGTCTTGTTAAGAAGCCAAATCTATTGTTGATACCAAATAAAATTAACGATGTCATAAAAAGTACTAGGCCTATTAATGCTGTCTACAGTAGATATGGACGTACTTTTGCCTCCACATTGATAAACAGGACAATGTTCTTGACAAAATTATATATTAATATTTTGGAAATATCAAAGACAAGTCGGAATCAATGTCATAATTATAGCATAATTGGAGCTTTATTGTGTATAGGACGTCCTTGACCAATATACATTTGAGTTTCCTTTACCTGTACACAGTTCTTGTATGCTGACTCAAAAATGAGATCTGATTATTGCAGATATTGCCCCGTAACTCTCAGAGGTTGTATATGTTATTAATATCTGAATGGGAGAAAAAATCTGTACTTTGACCAGCAAACTGATTTTTCCCTTTTCATCTTTGAGGACATATTCTTCGGCAAAGCTCCCCGCTACTTAATCACGACGAATTGGCGGAAATGCCGCGTCACTTTCGTGAGATTTATAACTGATAATGGAGTTTATTACCCGTGAAAATCACACCGCCGTTGACATCCGCATTTGTAGCAAGCAGGGAAAAGTGATTGAATAAAATTGGACTTTCACCTCGCGTATATAGAGCTCTTCGAGAAAAGGTCAGCCGGAATATTGTTGAACGCTTTTATCAACAAATGTAAGTGATGCAAAGTACCCCCATCTCTGTCATCTTCAATTTGGTTTGTAGGAGATGGATAGGGAACATTTCTGCACCCACTCAACTATCTCTCTCTCTCTCTCTCTCTCTCTGTCCCTCTGTCTTTCTCTCTCTCTCTCTCTCTTTCATTTACATCTCCCTATCTATCTTTCTTTCGCCTTCTCTCTTGATCTCTATCTGTATATTCTTTTCCCGTGCATCTGTTTCCATTTCCCCCACTCTCTCTCTCTCTCTCCCTCCCTCTCTATCTCTCTCTCCCTCTCTCTCTCTATCTCTCACACACACATTCCCCTATGTCTGCTCCCGTAGTTCCCCCTTGCTCCCGAAGTTCCATCCTCCAGCTCCACTCCCTTGCACTCTATCTCCTCTCTCTCTCTCTCTCTTTAACTCCTTCTTTCTGCGTTCTCCCACTCTCATCCCCGTCTCCTAACCCCCCCCCCCCTCTCTCTCTCTCCCCTAGATGAGTTATCCAAACCATTAGCGGCGACCGAATTGTGTTTAACACGTTTCGGAGAGATTTAGTATTCTCCTTCATTCCCTCAAACAAGATTGGCATTGATTCCGAACGCTCCACTTGTAAATTAACATAGACGATGGATATTACCGTTCAGAAAACGAGACATCCTCAACCACTTAAAGCAGGATGGTTAATGGTGAAAACTGTGAAGAAGAAGATGGAGACGAAGAGAAAGAAGAAGAAGACAAAGAAGAACAAGAACAAGAAGTGAAACAAGAAGAAGAAGTAGAAAGGTAGTTTGTTACAAAGTTCAGCAGAAGCTTTGCAAAAATAGCAATGACCATTAAGAAAGAGTTGCCACCGAAGTAGGCGCGACTTTAGTTGTGAACATGACCGTAGATTGCGTGAGGGTTTGTATTCCTGGACTAGTTCTTGCAGGTAAATTGGTGCCAATTCATGAACCATTTATAAGTTAAAACCAAGATTTTGTACATAATGTGGTACATCACCGGATGATGAAGAAGGAATGGGAGGAGGAGGAGGTAGAGGAGTAAGAGGAAAATGAGAAGGGGATTAACAATTATAAAAACAAGAACAAGAAGAACAAGAAGAAGAAGAAGAAGAGAAAGAACAAGAAGAACAAGAACAAGAAAAGAGGAAGGGGAAGAAAAATAAAACGCGGGGAAAGAAGATGGAGGAGAATGGAGAGAAGGAGAAGAAGGAAACCTTATCTTGTGAGAGCCAGAAGGGTGTTAACTCTTAGTAAAATTGTTTACATTCATGACCATATAGCTGTCAACAGGTGGTATATCATCGCGTAACTATAATCTTAAGAACAGAATATTGTAATATTGATGCAGATTAATGGTATCATGGATTTCCTTTTCACATTTTTTTTTTGTGCGTGTGTGCTTTCAGGAAATCACTTTTATCAATATTATACTTTTAAATGAAACACGACCCCGATTCTCTGTTGACATGTAAATTGGTAAGAGATGGTAATTGAATGGAAATGGTATTTTTAATGTACGTCATACACCTGCAAATCGTAACAAAATGGATTTTATTGAATAATTTGATGCATTTCCCCTTATTTACTCATTCTTGGCATAACGATCAATGAAAAGGTGTTACACATATCCTATCTCACGAAAACACCAACCGAACAATGTTTTTCATCAAATTCTACACAATAAATTACGTGATTGTATTTTTTCGTTTCATTTCATTAATGCATTAAACACACACAAAGGCTGATTTAAAAAAAAAAGGACAGTAAACCTAGACAAGAAAAAAGTATAGAAAACGGTCTTTAGGTTGACCTACAGGTTATTTAAGTACATTGTTCAGTGAGTGATCTATACATTTTTCAGGTATAATCACACAAAATGTGATCTATATAATTATACACGTGATATTTCTATAGAAATGGTATTTTAAGTAGCTTTGACAGTGCTAATGTCATGTGTTTACATGCTTAGTGAGATACAACTGGAAGGGTAGAAGGAAAGTAAGCGGGAAAAGGTAGACCAAGAATGGGGGTGCATGGTGTCGGACCTGACATATTATCTGACACAATAATGAAAAAAAGGTGAAGGAAGAGAAAAGGAAGGAGAGAGAGAGAGATAATTATTAAACACATAGCTCTGCAATATTTGGACCTGTCCTTGACAGAGAGAGGGAGGGAGGAAGAAAAAGAGAAAGAGAGAGAGAGATGGGGGCACAGAGACAGACAGAGACAGACAGGAAGACAGACAGATAGAACGTTCACATAACACATTCTGCTTTAACCATCATCGATTGTTTTTTCGTATACCGCCGAGGGTCAGAGCTTACCGAGTAGGTTGTCGCTTCTCCAATGAAACTCATTCATTATTTCCTACCCACCCAAAATGGCCTCCGAAAGGAGAACATGCGAGCATATTTTGAACAGGGAATGTTGAAATAGGGAGAGAAGAGATGACAGGGGGAATTGAAGAGAAAGAGATGGAGAAATAGAGAGATAGAGAGTGGATGTACACATAGCGCATGCTGCTTTAAACGTTAATGACTATCTTTCGTATTACTTGCCAATAGCTTACAGGGTGAGTTGATGAAGCTCATTCATTATTTTGTCCCCCAAAAGGGCCCCGAAAGGAGAACATGCGAGCATAGCTAAGACAGGGAAAAGGGGATCTGGAATGTCGAAATTGGGAGAGAAGAGATGAAAGGGGGAAGTGAAGATAAAGAGATGGAGAGAAAGAATGAGAGAGAGAGAGAGAGAGAGAGAGGTATGTACACATAGCGCATGCTGCTTTAAAAGTTAATGACTCTCTTTTGCAACATGCCAAAAGCTTACAGAGTGAGTTGATATTTCTCTTATGCTATGGTCACATTACCCAAAAGTACCCTGCCCGGCCACCGAGCGGCGGCCGCCCAGGCACCGCTCGTTTTTAGGGCATCGCTCGGTCGCCGCTGAAGTTTTAGCGCGGAGTTAAAATTTGGGCGGCGCCTGCTCACTTTTCACTTGCCGCCCAAAATACGCTCGGTGCCTGGGCGGTCGCCGCCCGGCACCGACCTAATCGCTGGGCGATGCCTAAATTCCAGCAGCGACCGAGCAGGCTACTGATCGGCCGGTCGCTGCTCTGATTTGTGACCATAGCTTAAAGGTATTACAAAGTTTTGGTATGGGGTCATGAATTTGGTTCAAATGAACACATTGGAAGCGTATGCGTTCCTACAATATTCATTGATCGTTGTCGCGGTTGAAATCGAGTCTAAAATTATGAAATTGTAAATAATACATTTCTTATGTCGTATAGCTCCCTCTCAAGGTCAAGATATTAATTAAGCTATAAAACAATGTTTTTTAACCAAAATCGACCGATTAGCTATTCCCATTTGGAAATTATATATCACAACTACATATTCTGAGATTTTCATGGTCGCAGCTACCATTGTACGACCATAGGCGCTATTTGAAATTTATCAAAATTTACCGGGAGCACCGGTAAATTTTTATATTCAATTTTTCTCGAAAACAGAAGTGTTTTAGGGGCTAATTTTTTTAGTGCTTATAATACATCCACAGGGGCATCCAAATATATCAAAATAGTAAAGATTCACTATCCACCCAATTTTCCAAATTTCCCAAAACTTTGTATTACCTTTAAGGAAGCTCATTCATTATTTGTCCCCCAAAAGGACCCCGGAAAGTGAACATGCGAGCATAGTTTAGACAGAGAAACAGTGATGTGGACTGTGGAAATAGGGAGGGGGAGGTATGAAAAGGGGGAGTGAGGCGAAAAGAATGAGAGAAAGAGGGGAGAGAGAGAGAGAGAGAGGGGGAGAGAGAGAGAGAGAGAAAGAGAGGGAGGAGGTGTTGCAATAGGATGAAGATAAAACGAAAGAAAGAGAGAGGGAATTTTCTTCCTAAATATATCAGGCCGTCATTTTTAAGATGAACTAACCATGATTTTTAATTCAGGAGAGTAAGCTGGAAAGTTGGACTATACTTCCAGTAACTGATTTACAAATTGCTACAATTTATTCGATACTAGATGAATCATAATGAATGGATGATTGTTCATGAAGAGAGAGATATTTTAATTAGAGGGGTAACCAAAAAATGAGCTGTTTTTCATAAAGGGATGTTCCGTATTTCTTCTATTCTCTCATTTTCCTCTTTCTAATCCATGTTTTCTATATTTTTCATCCTGAATTTTTCTTAATATCCCAAATCATCCATTTATGCAATAACTTACGATCCTAATACCCTTAGGCAACTGAAGCCTAACCATGCAATCTTAATTTTTGAAGGGAAAAATCTAAAACATCAAGGGAAAGGGCATTTCATCAATCCAATTAACATGAGTCCCCATGGAACATCCCTGAGGAACACCCAGTTCCCAAAGCCTGCATCCGTCAAAACTTGCTATCGGCTTTTGTCGTCATAAGGAGTTAGTTTCTTATAGATTAAACAATCCAATGCCCTAGCCCTGCTGGCGGAATTAACCCTTTTGATGCTACAGCTGGTTGTACGACACTTATGATTATAATAAAGATTTTTTTTAATAGTCACATTTGCATAGCACTTAATACTATGTTCCTAAGCGCTTAACATTGTAATTATTATTACTCTTGGAGGAAAGTGGCGAATGCAGATTCATGTCTTGCCAAAGGGCATCGATGATGGGGCGGGGCTCGAGCCGAGAACCCTGTGATCGACAGTCCAGTCACGTATTCACTAGACCACCAACACATTTCCTACATCAACCAAGTTCTCAACTTCAAATCTGGACCCAACGCTAAACCTAAACCCAACTCGAACCCTAAAACTCAATTCGCAATACCGGGTCCTTTACCTTTGATTAAAAACAGCCCGGATCAATATTGTCGCAGCAGCAAATGTCGGGCCACCGCTAGAGCATACTCTTCCTAAGACCAATATTGCCGCTTCTAGTGTGAAAATAAACGTGTTTGAGAGTGAGTGCGTTGATGAGACTCTTTGACAACCTGAACGTCCTCAATTTTCGCCTGGATGCATTCCAGGAGGCCACATTACTTGCCACCCCCGGTGTGATAACCTACATAGACAGCGGGAAAGCGTAGGTTCAGCCACCCACCTATCCCCTCTTTTTCTCTTTCTCCCTTCCCCTGTAGCGCTGTTTATCGACCGCCAACTAAATGTACGGCCCAATTTGACATAGCAATGTCACTTCAGTAGTTTGTCAGTTTCACCATTATTTTTCAAAAGACAAGTTCCGTCACAACATCCACGACATGTTTGGTTTAGACAACTGTGTAAATAGGGGCTCATATTCGACTTGTTCAAGCATGTAATGCAGCCTATTAAACTGCCAGTTGGTGAATCTACCTATCAGTTCCTTGAGGTGTGGCATCGATCGACAGCCGCCTACTGGTCCAGGAGTAATGTCTGTAAATTAAACATCCATGTCTTCCTTGTCATGTCTCTTGTCATTTTAATGATAACATTGACTTTATTTTTCAGTGATGTGCTTGATGGTGACATAATATCCACAAAAAAAAAAATCGGAGTGCAAAATGTGTCCTCCGACAAAATGAAAGGTCAGGAGTCCATTTAACCAATCGCCAAGACTTTCGAGGAATCCAATCAAGAAAAAGTTCAATACCACATTGCATATCCCATCGGATTGCGTGAAATTGTCATTGTAATGTTAATTTGCACATTTTCAAAAGTCGACCGGAAATTGTCATTCTAATGTTCGCACGTTTGAAAAATCGTCGGAAATTGTAATGTTCACACATTTAAAAAGGTGATGGACAAGGCATCTGGAATTGCGACAAATTGATTTCTTAAAAGTCTTTGTGTGGATCATGATTGGTAGCTATCACTTCAAAGAAAGCTGGGTTAGGCTGCATTTGTTGCACGGCTTAGGTAACCATTGGAGCTCGTCACGTTCACTCGAGCTATTGTTCATGTATTCTTTAGACAAGGCCTCATATCTGATAGACGCTGATCGACTAAAAGAGATTAATCGCGAAAACCCGAGTGAACGCCAAAGCGAGTGGCCCAGCCAAGTAGCCTTTAGTAATCTGGTTTTGAATACTCATGTTAGCCACTGTTTCCGACTGGAATTCTCTACCGAAATGGTAGCGTCCAATCACCGAACGTATCATCGCGTGACGTCGGCATATATTATCCATCACGCGGTCACAGTAAACTATACGTAGTACGACTACGAATGCATAGAACGAAACGAGTCGGACTAGTTCATTTTATATACAGGGAAAGTCCAATTATCTCACTTACAATTGTTGGATCAAGTCATCAAATGCTTCCTATTTTATTGTAGTTTTGTATGTTAAATAGATTTGGATGTGATATTTTGTATTAATCATTTATTTGTTCATCTCATAAGCAAAACTAGTTTAAGTCCTTTACCTTTTCTTACATGTTTTGATAATGAACGACTCACGAACGAAATCAACTGGGAGATGGCCATTCTGATTGGTCAATAAATTCACCCGGGTCTCTAGACTCATCTCAGCCGCTGATTGGGGTAGAAAATAGCCAAAGTCACGAGGCCTTGTCAAAAGGCTATAATTCATGTGGACCAACTTGTCGCACCGAATGAGTTATTGGATTAGAATAAATGGATTGGCTCCTACGTATATTTTGACTGAACCACTTAACCAATAAGACCCTAACATAAACCTCAGATTTCCAAAAAGGCTCTCCTCACTAACCATCAAATAAATGCAGAATCCAAATGTCACGCTTTTGAGGTTGTATATTAAGCAGAGCTTTTGAAAAGATTGCCATAATGATTTTATAAAATAAGCTGTGATATTGTTAACAACTTTGAAACACGTCTTAAAACTTTTCTTTTGACAATTTAATTGTTGAGTTACGGAGGTATGTCGAGCGTATCTCACTCTCGTTTGTTCTTTTCCTTTTTCGCTCCTTCTCTCCTTTAAAATAGCGCATAGAAGGGACATTTTTTGTGATATGCGTTACACAAGTTTGGTAGGCAATTATTATTACCCTCCTTGTTTCTGGGTCGACTTAACTTTGAGATAACCTCCTCTCAACTGTTCACAGGGAAAAAAACCTGGAAAGGAGACTGGAAGACCATCACGACACGTGATATGGAGGCATCCACTTCAGCCCGCCAAGAGTTTGTAACTTGAGCGTATAAAGTGCTATACTGAATGGGCAGTTTTGTCACAACGCGTTTCCTCCGCCATTTTGAATGTCAAGTACTTTTTTTTTCTTCTTTTGAGGGAAGGGAGTATCCAATACAGACATGGTTGAGTCTATGTAGACCATAGACTTTTTAAAATATTGGTTACTTTTTTGTCTTCTTTCTTTTATTAACATTAAGTTTTCTGGCTGTGTTCACGGTCTCACGAGTGCAAAAAATAGTAAACTTAATTCACAATGGTAAAACAAACACACAGATATATTTTGTACTTAAAAATCACATTCATGATTTTATCAGTGCAAGCCTTCCTGTAATTAAAACGCAACAACATTTTGCCACCCACTCGCACCCTAGTTTTGTAATTGACGTCCACGAAAATATGTACACCCTCCTATGAAAAGAAGGGGGTAATTATTGATTTGTATATTAATCTATGATAATATTTATGTTTATTTATTTATTAATAAGAGTACTAGAATGTTTACCTTCATTTATGAATAGTCGTATGAAAAAAGTTCCAACTTTTCCTTTTAAAGGGATCCGGTAACTTTGTCTCAGATTCTGAAACAAAATTCTGGATTTAGCTCATGATGCAATGATAATTATAAACCTTTAGGTCAGTCAGGATCCCCATGAATTTTACAAGCCGATTGCCTGTCTGATTATCAAGATATTTATGATTGAAATTACATATTTTGAAAACCGTTCGCCAGACGGTTTTCATAACACTACAGTCTATTGGGAAAAACGAGTAGGGTAAAACCGGTCACTCAAAGATTTTTACTTTTTTGAGGCACTTCTTGATCATTTTGAAGCGCAATTTTTTTAGGGCTTCAATATTACACCATATCACAAACACTGATAACACGTAGGGCCGTGTATCTCAGATTTAACAATGTTACACGATCCCTTTAAGAGCGATATTATTTAATTTTTGTACAATGACTGCAAAAATACTGGCTGTAGAATGCAATCGTACATTTGTTTTAAAACAGAAACTCCGTCAGGAAAGAACTTTTCATTAAAAACTTTTTTTTCCATCTGGAGTCTAAATTGTCTTGATTATATATTTTATCTATTCGAACGCTTCTTCTTCTGGACGCAGTTTAGTTTTTATTAAGTACACTTTCAGCCTTTGGCGGAATATTCTTCAACCGAGTCGGATTTTTAACAGTTTCATTTTGTGAAAACACTTATGTATTCTCTTTTCCACAAACAAAAAAGTCGTTATCTTATCATAGCTTCCATTTTCTGTAGCTCCGCAAAATATAAACAAAGTCTCAATTGGATTCGAAACCATTAGACGAAAAGTGAATTTCCCCGAGGCATTTGATTTTCTTCTTCATTTCTTTCCGATTATCTATTTTTTAGAGAAACCGGATAGACATCATTGATTAAATATTGCTATTTATGCTCCTATATTTGTTTCTAAATTGCTAAAACCGTAGAGGCTCAAGGGAGATGGCGGTGGGACAGTGCGGGGTATACACAAATTGTGACTCGAGGCATTTTTGTGTGGAAACCAGGAATATATTAAGTTCCACGGTTTAATTATAGTTGTACTGTATAACCATTTTTCGCGGGGGAGGGGGAGCTTTATTATCAAACTACGCCACATTGACACCCCTCTCTTTCTCTCTCCCTCTCTCTATCTTTATTTCTATCTGTCTATTTATATATCTATCTCTATGTCTCCAATCTCTGTCTCCCTCTCTCTTCCTTCTATCTCTCTCTCTCTTTCTTATATACATTCTTCTTCATTTTATCTGTTTTAATGTTTCACAGTGTTGACAGTTTGTGCTACTGTGCTGACATAATTGATGAATATCATGCTTTTAATACCTTCTCGTCATATTTTGTGAAGCCCCCTGCCTTTTTTTCTTAAATATAATAGCCATTGGAGAGTGCTAGTATGCTATCTGTATAAAATAATGGAATTCAACATCACGAGTATACAGTGCTTTGATAAGTTGTGAATGAAATGCCAATGTGGCAAACTCTTTCAGCGTGTTCAGCTTTTTTTTCAATCACAAAATATAACTCATTCCTGTCAGCATAGACCTCACGATTGTTCATTAATATTGAATGCGCGTGTAAGAACCCACTGAGATTTATTTGAGTAAATCTATCTTCGCCGCAGTGAAAGGCATAGAATTGAATTTCATGTCCCTTATGTGTAATAAAATGCTTGAGAGGAAATAGTGGTTTGGCAGCAGGTTATCATTCTTTTAGTGTCCTCTCTTCAATTTTACCCACAATAGCATTTGGTTGCTTAAAGGCACATTGTCCTACTTATAGCTACTTGTTCCCTCTATATAGAAAACTTTCCCAATCAGTGCCTGTTGGTCCCCCATGATCCTCTTTTTCTTATGTTAAATGAGAGCTGAGTTTGAGATATCCACCTGTCACAGTGAACTCGCTGGCTCCTGGGTGGTATAATCCCTTCTGAATGAAGTAGTAAAGCCTGCCTTTCAAGGAACTACAACAAATTTCAAAATACACGTTGAAAAGTAGATTCATTGAGTTGCAGAAATCAATTTTATGCGTAGTGTCAATTAATCTCTCATTTGAAATTTACCCTCATAATCGTGATGTATGATTAAAAGTACATGTAGTTTGCACTGCGGTGAGAATAAATTCTCATATCACCAGGGGCGGCGATTTCGTTTCATGACCGGTTGGACTTCTTATTATCATATATTTATTGTTATAAACAGTTGCCCATAGAGTTGGGATTTTTTCCTACATCTTTTTCATGAAAAATTAATGATTTTGACAATCTCGTATATTCTTTGTTATTTATGAAGTTACGTTCTCGGAACAGTCTTAATTACTCTCATCTCTATGACTCTTTATATTGATCAATAATCAATATAGTTCAGAGAAGATACATCATGTCTGTCAAGCATAAACCATATTATCACAATCATTAAATGAAAAGAGATAAAGACAAACTATTACAACATCATGGGCAAAAGTGTATTTGTCCATCTCGCCATGCATGCGTTTACGGGCTGTGTCAAATGCTAATTTACACTTATTTGAATGAAATGAATCTCTCTTTATCTATTGCAGATGTCTATACTAACGAGGTCGACTGAACACATACCGTGAAAGGTAAGACAGATTATTTTTTGCACGACCAACAAATCAGGCTGAATTTTCAGAATACTCTGTTTATTAAATTTGTTTAATTGTTCAGATTTACTCTTCTATATTTAGTTCGGTAATATCTTCGAGAGTCGAGACTATGAAATGCGATTCTGTTGCAACGAAATTGAGAAAACGAGGTGTTTTTTTCTAGTCACTCCATCTGCTGTAACTTTTGTCGTTTTAATGCATGGCTCCTGTGTATACACATATTGCTGTTCTTTATAAACCAAATCTCTCGTATTTCTATTGACTCTCAAACTGCTTGTCATACGATCTGAGATCGTTATTAACTGGATTGATAGATATTGCATGAAAAATGCATATAGCATGATAACCATACTGTTCTTTCTATAAATGTGCAAGAAGTAGATTTAAAAAACAAAAACTCGACCAAACCCGTCATTACTTAAATCATAAGTTTCCCATTGCAATATGTGATGGTCTTTATTGTTCTGAGTTTCGGAAGACATATCTTGGATGGAAAAAAAGACGCTTTTGTAATCATGAAAAGCTTTATAACAGTACCTACAAAAAACAGCTCTGCTCAACCAGTTTCCTTCTCCATTTTCATCTGACAATTTTCATGCAAATATGGGACAAACGCAACACCATTTAGCGATTATTAAGTCAGAGAAATGCATTTTCTTGTTGGCTCACTTATTTTTGGCACGACTAGCGCCTATGGCGTACATAATGCATGAAAAACGCGCAAATTTAACTTTTTTTTCTATCATCTAATTTTTAAATATTTTCTTAGAAAGTGGTCAATGCAAGAGTGTCAGTGCAAACAATTTTAATATACAGCGATATTGCTTTTGTAAAAATTTTAAGGATAATTGCGTTGGCCGTTGGATATTTCTCGATCTTTACAACGAAACAATTCACAAAAACAGTATAACTCATTATTTCGTTAGGTTAGTTTGACCTAAGAGTGTCCAAAACCACAATTAGAGCGGCGGATGAATGCAGGAGGAGTCATGAAGTCTGGACCTCCCTTCATTTCCCCATTATTTATTCGGTTGTTTTATTGTAAAGAATTGGTTTTGTCATGTCATTATATTTCATCTTATTGAATTATTGCTTGTCAGTCTAAAATTTCTTATCTCTCTGCTTGCTCATTATGTTACTCATCCCACTGTTTCTCTTCCCATTTTTTTCTTTCTTGAATTCTTCTCTGACGCTTTCCATTAATTGCTCTGTAATATCCCTCCTCTTTCTCCCTGTTTCCTACTTCTCCCTCCCTCTCTCTCTCCCCCTCTCTCTGTCACACGCACACGCACACGCACACGCACACACACACACACACACACATACATACAAAATCTAGCCATCTCTCCTCGCTAAACCTCGCCCTTGCTTTCACTCATATTTTATTAACTCCCGGCTACGTTCCCCCTTTTTTCTCTTCTTCTGCTTCCCTTCTCTTAATGAAACACAATACGACTTGACTATATTATGCGAAGATTACATTGTTTGGTACGTTGCAATATGATATTATGATTTAACTGATGATAGCCTTGTACAATACTACCATGTGGTTGAGATGTAGTTAAACATAAAGTAGAAAATATTTAAAAATCAAGAGAGCAACTGGAATGTACGTTCCCAAAGAGTATTAACTAACTTCCATAATTGCATGAGATATACAGCAATTAGTGATTTATATATTCATAATCTGGTCACGATCATGAATAAACAGACGATGCAAACAAAAATCAAGAGCCTGGAGCGCAACTACGAGTTTTCATTAAAAAAGTACGTCGCAATCTACTTTAGATTTGGCGCGAAATAAAACAGCGACGTGCGATAATGCCTCCGTATCCTGGCGTGCTGGCGGCGGAGGGTGTATTGAGGCGCACGCTGTGCAATCAGCGGTGTTCCCGCCGTCTGACTCTCTGCGGTATTCACTTTCAAGGGTCGTTGGCTCGCAAGCAGCACGCAGCAAATGCTCTTGTGCAGCGGTGCATAATGTGGGCTTAGATTTCCCGACTTTCGGATGTCTACTTTTAATGTGTTTTCCTCAACCGCACTCACTCTTTTCCCCTCAATCACACATGTTGCTTTATGTATGTATGAGTAAAAGAAAAGCACTTGTGCATTCTAATAATTGTGTACGTCATCGCCGTCACTTTGATGGATGGATTTTACAAGTAGCTGAAGCAGGAGGTTGCGAAAAGGCCATGGTTTTTTAGATTCTTAAGAAATCAACCTGTGGAAGCATTTATTTGACTTTTAAAAACGTTTAAAAAGGATTGGAAACACAACAGGAAGGTAAGCTACCAATATTGTTTCTATGTCATTTTAAACCTTATTTTGTAACAATCATTGATTTCTTTCGATGTATTCTCATATCTGTTGTTTATTATTGTCAAAAGATGGATCCTAAGTAACTAATAGGTTTAGTCCTACTGTTTTCAATGATATGTTGGCCCAACTTCCACGACATCCGACAATGCTGCTGCCACCACCAACAGCGAAGCAAGCACTATACAATCATAGTACGACGACCATAGTTGAATCTGTGTTTAACCATGTAGCCTGTGAAAGTTTTATGAATACAATTTTCCTAATTAAAACGTATTTTTTTGATTCGCAGTATTTGTTTAAACAAATGCGAAAAAATACCATGATACGCCTAATTACTGTTTATAATGACTAAGAGTTTTTCAGTTTTTGGGAAAAATAGGAAAGGAGTTAACTTTTCGGCATCTTGATGTCTGGAGAAGACAAAATTCAAGGAAATATATTTCCATTCCTTTTCAACAATTCAATACTATAACTTTAAAAAATACAGTTTATTCATTTTCAGATTAAAAAGATACAGGGATACTATGCCATAGCCGGGTTTGGGGGGGGGGGTCACGCTGAAAACCACGTTTACCATAAGACTTTGTTTTGATCTCACATTTCTTACCGGTGCACATTTAATACGAAACTCTGAGATATAAGATGAAACTATGTCTTGAATTCATTATTGGAAAGCTAACCTAGTAATAACGATGGCGATGAACATGCAATATACACGACTGACTTGAAGTCTCTTTCTACATGACCAACATCAGTTTAGGTCACGTCTAATGAGACTGTCCTTGCTTTCCTTAAAGGTAATACAAAGTTTTGGGAAATTTTGAAAATTGGGTGGATAGTGAATCTTTACAATTTTGATATATTTGGATGCCCCTGTGGATGTATTATATGCACTAAAAAAATTAGCCCCTAAAACATTTCTGTTTTCGAGAAAAATTGAATATAAAAATTTACCGGTGCTCCCGGTAAATTTTGATAAATTTCAAATAGCGCCTATGGCCGTACAATGGTAGCTGCGACCAAGAAAATCTCAGAATATGTAGTTGTGATATATAATTTGCAAACGGGAATGGCTAATCGGTCGATTTTAGTCAAGAAACATTGTTTCATAGCTAAATTAATATCTTGAACTTGAGAGGGAGCTATACAACAGAAAGAGTTTATTATTTATAATTTCATAACTTTAGACTCGATTTCAACCGCGACAACGATCAATGAATATTGTAGGAACGCATTATGCTTCCAATATGTTAATTTGAACCAAATTCATGACCCCATACCGAAACTTTGTAATACCTTTAAAGCATTCGTCTTAACATATATTCCATGAGCGGAAGAAAGGAATAGGTATCCAATTGAAAATAGTGTAAGAGGGGAATTTCCCCTGTCGCCAGAATGATACAGAGTTCAACTGTCTCCAAGAGAAGCTGAAGATGCTTATTGCGCTTGTAAAGTAAACCTGAGAATGTTTGCGTTTACCCTCGGCGGATACGAACAAAAATACTGTCAAACAATGCGGATTGAATCCGGGAAATGGGACTTTTAGTCCGTTTTCGCAAAACCTGAGTGATGTACTTGATCACCCTCTTCTCATAGTAAATAGTATTACAAAATCCAGTGAAATTATGTGCAATTTGTGTCTTGGAAATTAACTTTGTATTTTGGTTTCTGCATACCCGAGTTAGGCTCTGGTTTAGCCTCGTAATACATAAAAAGGGGTGGTAAATTAATTTTGCGAAAGTGAATCCGACACTTTGTATAAACATGATACTTATATTACACTTAGGGACACCACTATGGCAATAAGCATGTATTATATTACATTGAACGGCCATTTTCACAAACGAGCGAAGTTAGTTCAAAAGGCGAATGGTGTGTTATAATCTCGAGAAAAAAAATCACCCCTGCTTTCTCATACAAAATTCAGCTTATACACTGTGATTGTTGGTTATATAAGATTGTCTAATCATAGCATAATAATTTTTTCGACCAAGCTGATAGGAAATGGCAGAACAAATTTTGCTGTTTTTGATCAATTTCTTTTGTAAAATGTGATCGTGATTGGTCAAACCTTACCCAAGTTGGGCATAAGCTTGTTCAAAGTTGGTCGGACACATAAGGAGCCTCCTGTTGGGCAGTTTCAACCCACACATTTATGGGTTATATAACTGGCTGCCAGTAAGAAGGCCATAACACCTAAATTACGGGGATTCCTATATTACCACTGGCAATAACGATCTTTTTGCGGCAGTGGATGATATGATAGGTGTTAGGAAAAAAAGAAAAAAACTAATTGAATTGTGAAAATTAATTTTCCCACTTTTGACAACAAGGAATCAACCTATACAGAGGTAGATTATCTGTACATAGGATGACTTGTGAATGTTAATTTTTGCTGGAGATCAGAATATGGGTTCCCGTCCAATCCCGTAATGCAAAGAATGGTAGATGATTAACATGTATGAAAAGAGGCATGGCGACAGTATGATAATGCTCCTCGACTACCCTCCACTTGCTGCCTCTCAGGGACCAACGGATAATCTATCACGGGTTTGGCTAAAAACAGGCTACCCCTCGTCGTGGGCAGGAAATCCTTAGGCATCCCTGTCCCCGACCTGCACCTGTGATAACGTGTAATCCTATGCAGACACCAAACCTTGCCCGTATCCCCGAGCCCTACTATTGATCACACTCCCCATGATTAAATCGCCAATGAAGAAATAACAATCTACGCGAGAGCAGATCGAAAGCTTATCTTTTCATTCCGTCTGAAAACAAACCAGGGTTAGGCGATGAAGGAAGAAGATGAAGAACGGATCAGCGAGCAACTCAGTAAAGTGGTTGGCCTGAGAGAAAATGGAATGTTATTCCTCAGCCTGCATTAACCCAATTCTGGGATATAGCTTCATTGTATTCTTAAGTCCCATCTAGGTATCTCCTGAGAAGCATATAAATCATCGTAATGACGCTTACTTAACCCTTTCACTCGACCACTTCGGTACGCCATTCCTGTATTTATGCTTCATCTTTTCCCTCTTATTAATGCATTCCGTCAGAGATATCTCATGGCTTCTCTGTATAAGGGACCTGTGGTGAAGTGAATGTGTGGGCGCATGATTGTGGGTGCGCGTGTGCATGGTTTGGGTGTGTGAGTGTGTGTGCGTGTGTGTGCGTGCGTGTGTGTGTATGGGTGTGTCCGTGTGATAGGGGGGAGCAGGAAGCACGTAGGTTTTCAACGTGGTATTCCTCTACATAGTTTGATCTGCATGATAATTCGCTTTCGCATAGCAAGTAATAATATATAATTCAAATTGCTTTTACCAATCAGGACATATTTAATATTCTTGAACTGAATGTGACAGAGATAAAAAGACACATTTATTGATCTAATTTAAGAAATTGCTTTGCATAATTTTAATTGCTTTAAGCAATCAAAACAAATTTAATATTCTTGAACCAATGCAGAGATAGAAAGACAAATTTAATGTTCTAATTTAACCAATTGCTTTACATATACGTCTTGTGAAATTATCATTTCTCCCTCACACTTCGATTCAGATCTACTTTAGAGGCAACCCCTCTCTTCTGACAAAATTGTCCAGTACTATCGTTTTGTCGGTTGCCAATTTCCCTCGCATATAAAATCATTTCTTGTAGTGATTTATATCGCCTGTAAAATGAGCTACTTGACCGCGTTGAATATGTCACAGTGCTCTCTGAGACTCGAAAGACATGCGGGCGCTTGACTTGTATTTAAAGGTCTTTCAGAAGGGAAGGGGAAAACATGAGCAATGATCAGGAAACCTGAGGAAATGATTATCTTGTTGGCATTTAAAAAAACAGGTTTTGTTGCGTATCCATGTTTGGTCGGCACCGATGTTTAATTTTGTTGCAGTTCAACGGTCTGAAACTTCGCGCTAACTTTAAATGACGTAATAAACTTTTATTTTCCGAAGTATAAATGCTTTGATTTTGCACTAATTTTATTTGACAAAGAAAAGTTCATACGAGTCTATAACTAGGAGAAGCAAACTTTTCATCACAGCAGTCTTCTTGCGATTGCTTGAGTTGTATTAAAATGCATGTTCACAAGAAGGAACAAAAAGCCATGTTAATCAAAGGAAATACCATGTGGGCCTATTATGGAACATTTTATATATAGATGGGTCAGCATTTTACAGAGCAACTTTCTGAAATGTTTAAGTGAACTTTGTACGAGCGCATGAGTTGTAATAAAGGTATTTCTCTTGAAGGAAATATAATGTTAGGCAGAGGAAATACCAATAGAACGGGTAATGTTGCGTTTCGTGATTTGTGGTACTTGGTGCTTAATCCTATTGCAGCGCAACGGTCTGAAATTTCGCGCTAACTTTTCATGACATAATACTTTTCATTTTGCCAAATAATAATAAGTTGTTAAAGGATGACAGCTTGTTCGACCGGGTTTAACTGTTAACCCCACCATGAGCATAGGAAATATAATTTTTTTAAACTTTGAGAGAAGTGTAACCAATCTTTTCTACTTTATAGTAGGTCTGAGAAGTATTCTGGAGCCTATCAAAATGTAACAAATGCAAAGAACTAAAATTCCGTAGGTCATTTTGCAGCATGATTGCGCAATTTCGAACAAGGATACGTTTTAATGTCAGTTGTATAGTTGTACATAAATTCGAAGTCTTCAAACCACCGGCCGGAAGAAAGATTTGTCAGAGTTGTCTACTAACACTTTTCCCAATCAATACAATGTGGGTTGGAATTCTAGTGACGGTTTCACTAATGTTTCGCTACAGTTTTAACTGTAAATAGATTATAATCCCTCAGCCAGCTTATAAAGATGACATATAGTGTGATACCATAGGCCCGTTCACACAATACGTGCGATTTGGATCGCGATGCAAAGATTGATTTTTTTTTGGAGATCATTCACACACAGGAAAAATACTCGCTCGATCGCAAACACGTCCGAGCTGCGTATGCGTGAATCTCGACGATGTGTGCGCGCTTGAAATCCTCTTCTTTTCTTCTTTTTTGGGGGTTGAAATTCTCAATACCATTCACACACACAGCGCTTGGCAAACTATCGAGATTATTCTGAAAAGATAAGTCAAATTATTCTGTCCACAAACGCAAACAAAAAAGATTTTTGGATCGCTATGCAAAAATCGACTTTTAATTCTCACTTTTTTCCGTAGTGTGAACACCCCTTATGTGCCGTCCTAATCTAAGATGGATTGTGCAGGCATCAGTGAAGATCACATTGTATCACATCGCCTCATCACATCATAGCATATTAAAACATAACATCACGTTATATCACCGCAAGCTTCCACGTATTTTTTTTTATTACATCACCACATCACATCATCTCACACCACATCCCGTTTATTTTATTTTGTGTGGCGGTTCACGAGTCGTACCTGATCGAGCCTCATGTTTAGTAATTCTACTTCTTCTATTAAAACGCTTTGATTAGATAATGATATTGTTAGCTCTTTTCAATCAATTATCATTTAACAGTACAAAATAATATTCACGTTTTTCTCAAGAAAGGAATACAATATAGGGATATATATGTTCATATATATATATATATTCAAAATAAATTGAATTCTCTTCCTGATTTATCGTTTAATGATCCCCTTCATTTTTAATCTGTTTTCACATTTTCAAAATAATTCCAAGTGCTAATAGCAATTCAAACATATAATGTTCTTCACAGATTTTCATATCCTGTTTCATAAATGAAATAAAATAATGATTATTATCTTTCTTATTGTAATCATTACCTAATAAAGGAATGTGCCGTGATGGTGTTCTGCATATCAATTCAATTGATAATTTAATCAGTGGTAAAGGCAGAAACAGTCGTCTGTAAATTAAATCATCAATTTGTGCTGGCAACTTAATCAAATTTAAGATGTTTAACAGTAATGTTCTACTGCTAAAAAATAGTACATACCTATGCTACAATGCTTGTCACAAAACTTTATGAAATATGAATTTTTTAAAGAGAAACTAAGCCTTTGCAAATATGTTTAGCAGACGGCGCGGAGCGAGTTAAACAATTATTAATAAACCCCCATCCCTAATAACAATAGTAAAGAAAGTGAAGGAATGAATAAATAAAATAAAAAATGTATTAATTGATTGATCGATAAACCAGTTTAGATACAGGGGCATATCTGCAATAGGATAAAGCCAGTGTAATCCCCTTTTTCGGAGGCCCAGGAACAGAATCACCGTATTTGCAGGGTGTGCATGTACGTCACGTTGCCTAGGTATACCCCCTCCCCAGCCGAGATTCCGCCTGTGTTTATAAGTTCCTGAATTCGCTTCCGTTCAATTTGATATTGAAGATGTTGATAATTTGAATTCTTGCAGTTTGTGTTTTGTCACACAAACACACACAAACAAAACAACACTTAATACACTAACAAAAATGTGCTACATAAACTTTTCTTATCTACTTCTCTAAAGAATTCCTTTCCAATCTGGTTCTATGCGATGAGATTTGGTCAAAATACATTTCAATTTTCCTTATCTGCTTCTCGAAATAATTTTCTTCCTGTCTGGTTCTATGCGATGAGATTTGGTCAAAATACACTTCAATTTTCCTATAACCTTAGCCTCATAATCGAAATCCATGCAGTGCAATTTCAAAGTTGTTTGTTCCATGTCTCTTCGGCTACACTCCCATATCCCCTTGGAGGTACTCCTCAACGTCATTTTGTCTATACTCTCCTATATTTCCTCTGCAATACCTCTGTGTCTCATTGCCTATACTTCTTGGGGCCCCCGCAATGCATCTTAGCTCTGATCTCTCTCTCTCTCTTGGATTGAGCAGTGTGGCAGCCCAATTTCCCATTGATTGATGGATTAATTCTTCAGCGGCTGCTTGTTACGTTACTTATAGTGTGCCATACTTTGGCGGTGCGTAGGGCAACTCGTTTTACCCTAGATCTTATAGGCATTTGAGTGACTTACACAATTTGATCAAATCTGCCCCGTTTCAGAGACGGCTAGATAAAGATAAAATACTTGTTATTTGATTTTCCATCCATTTATCCATCACGTAGTGGAGAAGGTATTTGGGTGCCCTGCTTAGAGTTCAACAAATGCATGGAAATTGGCTGTTATTGTCGATCATAAAGAACCTTCAGAAATCATATGACTTTCAAGAAACGGAAGGAGATTTCCTATTGGTTTGGAAAGATATCCTTATTTTGTTTCCGTAATGCGTAATAAGACATAATAACGAACGATGCAGTGATTTAGTCCCTAAAGACTCGATACAATTACAACGTTGATTTATTTTAAAGGTATTCAAATCCGTATGGTACTGTACCGCCTGATAACAGGATGAAACATCAATTTCGATTTATTGGCATACGGGGCCCAATTCTTTTAAGGTTGGATATCGCTGTTTTGATCTGCAATCTTCTGCATATGGTGCTATAATAATTCGAATAAAACCAAAAAGGGTTTAGTACATTATGAGAGGCTGTATGGATCATTGGCTCAATTGGTCCTCTGGAAATAGGTTACAATTGGTGACCCACAAAATCTGTGGAGCCAGACATGGAAGCGCTTTTAACTGCCAGACAATGCGCTGCGTACGTGACAGAACTCTGTATCATAAATCGAGATGGAATTGAGCATGCTATGATGGTAGTTGTTATCCAAAAGTAGGCCAAGGGCTAACGATAGCGTAAGCTAATAATAAAGATAAAAAAATCAATTATTCTAATAGCGCATGAAATCTTTGCAGCTGATTGAATAATGACGTTTTCACTTGCTGTAAATCACGTGATCACCATCCATGCATATTAGTGTAATGGGGCAGTAAACCAAGAAAGCGGCAAGGCGTCTTTCTGGGGGCAGAAGGGACTCTACTCATATACTTTAGTACAGAGCTATCGCCCTTCTTGCTCAATACAAACGGAGAAGGGAAGTATGTTTGCGAGCATGCGAGATCGCATCATTAGGCGAATTAGTCTCTGTCGAGTGAGGGGATGCGAACATCATAACGATTGAATAAACATTTTCGTCGGTATAGCCTTGCGAGGAAACAAGGATGGTAAATAGGCAAAAGAGCTCTTGCTCAATCGTCACGAAGAACCAAGTGCAAGGATAACACGAAGTCAAGTGTCGCTTAGATGAAATGTCGAGGAGGTAAATTAGCATATGTCATAGGGAGTTTGGTGTTGTGGAAGAATATAGGCCTACTGTTCATACAACATAGCTTTAAGACTTGTTAAGATCGTTCAGATGAGAGGAAATGGTGCTAAAGTAGTAACTTCAATGCTAAATGTACAATTAAAGATAATCTGAAAGTTTGAGTGAAAACAGACCATTATTAATGATAAATATTGTGAAAAACTCATCTGATCGATTCCTTAATTTTCCCATCTATAATGTTACCATTTTATTTCAATTTAGGTGAATGTAAATTGTCACAAAGCAATGAATTAGCTCTTCATACCATTCCAGACATTTAAGTTTGAAAGATTTTTTTAAAGCCTCTCTTATTTTCATGGAAAAACGGTTGGGAAACTTCCCAAAAATGTTTGGAAGAGGATTTTGTACAGTAATGCCTTCAAAGAAGACCATAAATATCTTTGTGGTTTGAGAATTTTCAGGATTTTGTGCATGTTAGTATAGTAAAGGAATATAATAAGTAACATTTCATACACAAATTACGCAGTTTTTTCATCAACCTTCAACAATGTCAGAGAGTCACTTTAAAAGCACCCTCGATAAATCCATTAAAGCAGCGATTGCAAGTTAGACAATTCAATGAGATATATCAAAGACACAAGGTGCTTCCATAACAAAAGAGGGAAGAACTTGAAGTCAACAATTGTTATGCATGTGTGTGTATGTGTTGGCTAGGAAAGGGCTCATCTTTTTTTTACTCTTCAGTTTTAACTAATAGATGCTCTTTCGTTTTTGTTTTTTAAAGGAGAAGGTTCATTTTAGTATACAAAGTGTAATCTACCTAATTTCCCAAGAAACAAGAAAACGCGAAATGGTGAGGAAAAAAATCAATCGAGAGCTGAAAACGGGCAGTAGCGTCTGAAAACATGAAGAAAAGGTTAAATCAATAAAGAGAATGTCCTCAAATAGAACTCGAATCGAGTCTCTACCATGTTTAAGAGTCCAGGATGAAGCTGGCATCTAATTTCAATTATGATTAAACGAAATGGCTGTCAAGATTTGAAGGGAAAAAAAAGATATTACGTAGTAAACAATAATGATATCGGATGGTTGCCTTTTTAAATACAGACAGAACACTTTTCAAGATTAATAGTGTGAGAATTACTATGAATTGCGGCATTATGACATATCACCTCTTTGATAATAGACTAAATTATAAACAACACTTTCCATAGCAATGTGTTATTTGCATTATATTTTAACATAACAGGAGGGATAATGCCAGGTAAAACTGATTATTATTTTCCATACCATTGATGATGATGTTCATATATATAAATATATATATATATATATATATATATATATAAATGAAATGAGCTGTAATCATTTTAACATCAAATAGTATACCGTATTCTACCCCCCCCCCCAAAAAAAAAAAAAGACTAAAAGAGAAGACTGCAGTGGTTTAAGATTCGCTTTTAAGTCTAATGAGTTAGAAAAGGTCAGAAAAGGGTAAAAGTACGGTATTCTTCAAGGACTTAATAATGCATCTTCCTGCGTTCTCGTTTAGATATCGCTATCTAAAGCTCTGTCTTTTTCTTAATCATCATGAAAACATTGATAACAATTCAGTACAATATATTAATCTTAATCTCAACTTAAGTCCGTTTCGGAATATTTCTTTATTTCTTCGTATCCAAACTTTATTACTATTAATAGGTAAAGTAAATTCATATCTACTTAAGATATTAAAATTATGCAGATTAAGAATGAAAGAAAAAGAAATGAAAACAAGATAAAAAAAAAAACAAGTGGCACTGGCGACTATCTGTGAAATAAATATTCCTTATGGTATGATGAATGATGATGATGATGCATATCTTCTTCAACTATCTTTACAGCAGACAACCGTCTCTTCGGTTAAAAGTGTATATGATATAAATTTCAATCTGAGGAGAACCTGGCCTTTTTTAAATTTTCCTATCTGCTTTTTATCATCAGCGCTATCATTTTATAGTAAAACGAAATACATTGTTATATACTTTTTTTCAGCAATGGTATTTTATGTACCTTCTCCAACATCATGAAAAAGTACGTACTTCTTCAAGATTATAAGAGCAATAATCATTATCAACGTAAAATGCTGTTGGTAATAGACATTGTTTTTCTCTTCTTGTTATATATCCCAGTTATTGTCAGTAATATTGATCTTGGTGTCCCTATACTGAGAAACCGTTGGTGGGAACGATTAGATTTGTCTTACCCACACTCTTTACAAACAACATAATTACTTACACATTATATACAAGAAGATGGGAAAATGGTGGAAAAATCCCAAATATCATTGGTATCTATATCCTGATTGAGGGAATATAGACCTAGCCAGGTCCCTATGCGGCAATTGTTGGTGGGAACTCTTAGATTTGACTGAATCCCAACCGCTGAAAATCAATAAACGATATAGTTTACAAATTACTGGGCATTAGATGATTATGCCGAAATAAGAACCACACGTTTATCGATACACTTCACATCCTGGCTTAATGATGTTATGCTTTATTCGATCATCACATCCAAATAGCTTTCAAGGAAGAATAACTTCCATGAATTCTGTCTAGAAAAAATTTCCGAGCCAAGTAAACACTCACCACCTAAACCTACAATGATTGTAACGTGTCATCCGACCTCAAAGAATTTTAAGTCGTGCGATACTGTCCGAAAAACACCTTCAGGCTAGCTCTACATTTATTATGGACTAATGGAAGAACTGAGGCATAAAGAAACACGCTCCTCTATTCTTAGTTTGCCTTCGGGACTATCACTCATCGTCTTTTTAAGAAAGCACTTATCAATGCTTCCATCTTTTCTTTTCTTTTATTTTCGTTTTCTCTTCTCTCTTATATGACGCACTAAACAAAATTGTCGATAGACTTTATATTATATATAGTTCTGTACCCATGAAACTTGAAACTGCTTGTTTTTGTATCACCCTAATCTCCTGCCAGGGTTGGAACTTTTTAGAAGAAAATCGTTAAACTATAATCCCTGCATGGTACATCGCTCCCCTTCCCCCTCCCCAACACCGTATTCCTTTGGTTTTGTTGATTTAAAGTTAGCCTGGAGAGAGATTTTGAAAACAAGGCACATTCACAATATTAAGAATTCCATGACTTTTCTAACATTAAGCATTAAGCGACATTTACTGAAGTAAACCATTTATAGTTACGGGAACGTGAAAGAGAGCCCAGATATACATTGTGTACAATGCACATCTGTGACTGTGTGCGTGGATGTGGGGAGTGCGCGTGTACCTGTGTTCCGTAAATGCAAGGTTCGTCGTTGTTATTTGGCATTTCCGTTTACAATGTTAGCAATAAACGAAGGATTGTCCTCATTAGATCTACTCCATTATATTTTGATCGCCGACTTTGCCCGGAGTCCATAACCTCGCCGCGAGCATAGCTCAAGACGGAGACGAGATCGACGGAGGTGAAGAAGTAAAAAGGGATGAGGGAGAGATGGAGATAGATGGGGTGAAACCTGGAGAAGTGCATGAGGAAGGTCGAGTATCCTTGGCAAACACAATGTGCAGATCAATACAGCCAGTCTGGTGAGTGCATGCATTTGGGGGTATTCAAGAGGGGTAATACACTTTAAAATACGAAGGAGGCAGAGGTGGTGCGAAAGAGATGCTTGGGAATCGAAAAGGAGGTATAATTATGAAGTAAGAAATACCAACCAAATACCGTCTGACAAACATGGGCCGTGTGTAAGGAATATGAACACAAGATAATAGGAGAATTTGTTAATTCATTCATTTTTCCCCTTTCATTTGGTGGAAACCTTATATCAGCAATCTCTGATTTCCATAGAGGTCCAGGATGAAAGGGGTCCTGTGGGGGAGGGGAAATAATGTGATATTCGTGATATAAAATAAGGCGTAGACAGATAGATGGAAGAAAACAATATGACCAAGTGGAAAACAGAATTAGGATTGGGATTGGGATATGATGAACGAAAAAGATAGCATGTGCAAGTAGGAACACGCTAGACAACCTCAAAATGCTTTGCATTGCTTTTAATATCATTTCTTATTGTCCAAAATAAACTCGTGATTTGATAATGTAATCGGGTAATGCAAAGCAACCAGCCTACAATAATTTTGGATTAGTACCCAACACCGATGATGACACTTCCAAAACATAAATTTGTTTCAAAATGCAATATTGTACGATGAAGGCAATATATTAACCATGCACAAATATACTTGTTGTATCATGCTGCAAATCATTGAATGTATTGCAGGGTAATAAATGTGATATGTAACACCCAACTAGCCATTTTGCTTATACGCTTGACATTTGCAGTACACACAGTGGTGATTATTCAAAACAGTCTAGACGTAACACAAAGTAATACAGTCAGTATTCAACTGACAACAGAAAAGAGCATTTAGAATAGATTTCGACATTTTCAATTTTAACTCATTTTCTTATCATATGCGAAGTCTTACATGAAGATGTTCGATATTATCGTTACCGTATTCAATTGTGCGTGGAAGAACCCACTTTAAAGGAACGTACTGCACGGCTTCAGACTGAAATGAGCCGTAGACCACGGAATAAAATCAGGGTACAATTAATGAAATCCTTCTGTTCGACTGGATGTGTGTTCACGTATATTCTCCGCACGTGCCTGGCCATATTTACAGGACTCCTCCTCCTTCAAGGCTCGATTTCTTCCGCTTCTCACATCGATTGTTTGATAACAATGTCAACAGGGCCGAGAGAGAGATCATGACATTAATATTCGAAATTTGATAAGATTTCTACTTTTGGCGATCGTGGAATGTGTGGGTAGACTGTCTTGCTGTCTGTCCATCTCTCCGTCATGAATATGATTAACAGATGAATAATGCAATTATCATCACATTGTGAAATTGGAACCAGTAATTATGTTCTCAATTCAGTAGCCGGATGCATTTCTAATTTTAAAAAAAATAATAAAAAAAATTAAAAAATGATAATCGTATTTCAAGATTTTTGCTTCTAAAAGAAGCGACCCCTGTTTTCTATAATTTGGAGTAATAGGGTATGTCTAGATTTTAATTTGTATGACGCTCCTTTGCGGAGGAGTTGACTTGGTAATAACGTTGAGCTATTTTGAAGTAAACAAAAGCGACTCTTTGAAAAGTGCATGCCGCCTGTTCGTGGAAAGTTGGATTTGATCAAGATAAAGCTTGACGCTAAGTGCAGACAATGTTAATTTTCTTCATGTTTCCTAAGCAGCAACATAATCATGAGTGATGACCTATGACCTTTGTAATTAGTATATTAGAATGGAAGTGCATTCTCATGAGATGTTTTTGAAGTAGGATCAACATGTTCTGAATGCTAACTGTGAGATGTAATGACTTCTCTTTAATTATTAGACCAAGACATGAGTGTCTCATTCCGTTAGTGTCTTTTTTATCACAGACATTTTGATTTCTGACCTATTTGTAGGCATATATAATAAGAACGTTTTATTTACCCAGGGTAGCCACTTCAGTTATGAAACTGCTCTTCCAGCGGGCCCTGCATAACATAATATGTTACTACCCTTCTCCAATCTAATATGCTGAGCGCCTAGCTAGAAGGCAGAAGGTCCCATTGGTATAAGTCTTTGGTATGACTCGGCCGGGGTTCGAACCCACGACCTCCCGTCCATGAGGCGGGCGCTCTAACCACTGAGCCACCATGCCCGGTTTTTTAGAGATATTATATTGTTCTCAATGCCGACTCATATGTTACATGAAATATGTGTAACGCTCTGGTTTAATAGTAGTGTTTTCCTTTAAAGAGTATGGTTCATGTATCTCAATATTTCCATTCAGGATTATTTCCATCTCTAAAAGCGGTTTTCTTCTTCTTGTCCTTCTTCTCCTCTTCCTTAATGTTCTTTTTCTTTTTCGCTCCTCCTCTTTCCTCCCCTTTTCTCTCCTACCAATACCCCTTCTTCTCCACCTCCTCCTCATCATCATCCTTCGTGCTATCATTTGTAGTAAGTCCATGGTGCTATCCTTGGTAACCATCTACAAGATTGACGGTCACAATTTCAGATAGAAGGCTAGGCATTCGTAAACCTTGATTCTTTTTCGCCTCGTGGATACAAAGATGAATAGGCAATTACGTTAGAGCCTACCACTGCACTCTATCCTATCAACCAATGACATCGTGCGTCCCATTTTCTTTCAAGCTAATGGATACATGTGGCGATCCCTCTAAAACACCTTGTCAGGTTTCATCAATTTGAGGTGATGAAAGTCCTTATTAAATAGCGAGAAACTCACGATAGCTTCACGATTCTTTTCCTTAAGTTGTGAAACTGAAATAAAGTGAAAGGTCCTTCATATGCCACAGCTTTGGTTAACACTGTTAGACCAACAGTCATAATGCCGTTATTATTTTTGTAGCTCATGTCACCTTTAAACATTACACGGTTTTCTGAAGATGCTGTTTCCATAAGATGAACTAGCTAGACTCTGCACTCCACCCTTCAATATTGACATTACTGTGTATGGCCCTTTAATCAAGTTAATTGAAATATCAGCGTTCTTCATCGTAAACATGTCTATATAATCATGTCAGTGGGCCTTCATGACGTCACCACTACGAGGGATGCATCCCGAACATTGCAGCCCCATCCACTAATCATACTAATACATGTACATGCATAAATTACCGGGATGCTGGAACGGAATCTGTAAGCACTTTTATGAAGTTGATGTTCATTTGTTTCAAGGTCATAGAACTTTATAACGTCTGGGACGATTTCCATTATTCAGGACAGAAGACATCAGATGTGGCATTTCTTGCAGAACCGTCCATGACGTTCGACAATGCTGCCTTGGTTCCTGTTTCATTTCATAATTTTGATCTTACTTTGTCAAATATATTCTTTATTGTGCAAACAATTATTATATGAAATAAATAAATGAAATTAATCAATCGATCAATGGTCCTGAGTAGAGAACATTATACATTGTTAAATAAAAGGTACAGTTTTGCTGTACGTCGGTTCAGGAAAATACAGAACATTTGCATAGGTGACGCATATGTATATGCATTGACCTACTACTTCATGACACCATTATTCACGATGATAGAGATATTTGCCCTTCTCTCAGTAAAACTGTGTAAATTCTCCGTTTGTAAAAATCCTCCGTTTTGCTGATACTTGAATAGGTATGGATACGTTCCGCTGTTTATTTGTTTCCACTGATCAATTGTACTACCCTTGACTTAGTTTCAATTTAAAAAGATGATATACACTTTGCCTAGACATAACATTGTCGGAGACCCTAATTCTGCGGAGGCGGTATGGAGCTTCATAGCTCATGATTTATCATGTAGGAACGTAGCAGTTCGTGTCGGCGACATAACATTGTCGGAGATCATGTCCCGACTCCTCCTTTTAACCACACCCGAGCTGATAGCGTACAAAGGTTAAACGAGGTGACCTAGAAGAGTACAAAGACAGAGCACTTTAAGACCTCAACGTAACTAGGTAACCTTTAAATAAAGAGCCCGCTTCTTCTATTTTGTTGAACGGTGTGGAAAAATATCAGCAGCATAATGATGGATGGTAGCTTTTAAGCAAGTTTCCAGAATCGCATTACATTAATCTTCCCTGGCGAAGTTCCTTGACAAAATACAAATAACCCGGATGACGAGGGGCTAGCTTTTGGAGTGGCGTGCTTCTCATACAGTAATACATGTCAAGATTTATTAACAACAAGAAATAACAAGGAAGGAAGCTTTTAACAATATACTAAGTACTCACATTCAGTTAACTTTTTTCGGCCTCTTTTACAGCAAATTCGATGTGGAAAATATGCTCTGGAAAGCAGTTCTTGCTGTATGGGTGTTAGTACACACACGAGGGGGGAATACGTGACTGCATGACAGAATGAATGACTGGGAATCTTTTTTAAATTTAAGTTCGAACATCAAAACAAGTAAATCATATGATTAGAAATTAGCGCCGGTACATTGAAAATGATGGTCATATAAAATAGGAGGAAAAACAACACCTGCGAGCAACACGGTCTCAATATAGGACAACTCAATGCGTGGATAGTGTAACTAAAAGCTCAATAAGTAGATAAATGAAGGTTCTTTTTATCAACATCAACATAAACCAAAAAGAAATATCTAGGAATTGTAATCTTATATGGAATCATTTGTAAAAGGTGAATACATTAAATGGCATTGTCATTTTAAACATATTTCGCCTTAACCTCTCCGTAAGATGATCACAAAGGATCATCTGTTTCACTCTCACTTCGGGATTATTAAATCAGATATTGAAGGTAATTCCCATGTCTGTTCGCAGTTTTATGAAAGTTCTAAGTACATCGACTATTACAATGAAAAAGACAAAGAGAGGGAAATAAAATAGTCTTAAAACAAAGTGGGAAAGAAAAAGTACTATAGTAGAAGATAATGATATATTTTAAGAACTTGTTGTATTGCGCCGTTTTCATTATCTAAAAAAATGGTCATTTTTTATATTAACTTCCTATTTTTTTTCCGTGATCGGGGAAATTTATTATGTCATTGAAGTTAATATTTACTGAATCGTTGGAATCATTTTGACTAACTCCACCATAAACAGCACTTACACACATTCCCCCGCTCTTTTTCTCTCTCAAACGCACATATACACACGCACGCACGCATGCACGCACCCTCGCGCACGTCACTCTGGCCCCGTCAGAGGAATAATGCAATTCTTATCCCTCTCTAGCCTTTTGAACTAGATGAGTGGATCTAAGAAACGCGTATTGGGGCCACGTTCACTTGATTTATAATGTGTCGCCTAAAATGTCTCCGGTGACACAAATAGAATACAAATGAAGCGTTCCTGTCGCTGCTCATTTCATCCTGGGATTTCTCCAAATCTGGAACGCGCTGCACCCCGGTAAAGCTAAAAGTCCAGTGACGGTTCCGGCAGGCAGCTATGACGTCTGCAAAATGGGGCAACTTTGACCCGAGAAATACAGAGCATGAATATTATCAGCTTTCATGGAGGTACGTACGATCTTGATTGGGTACCACTTGCAGTCTGTAGCACAGTTTGCAAACTTTCGGGAATATTCTTTCAAAACGCCAGGAGGTTGCTAATCCTGATATTCGAAGGGTTAAGTCCTCCGTCATCATTGAAAGCTCGAATAGCACTCTGAAGTGTCCCTTTGCATGATGCTAAAAAGGCAAAGCGCTGGCAGCACAAATTTGGCCTGTATCATCTTACCACCTCCTTCTCCCTCGTCGAGCTGCCAATCTGAATCCGATATCATATTTTTCAATGATGATGAGGAAACGGTACCTCAATGACAAATGGAGTTTTCTTTCCCGATACGCTTTTGTATTCATGCAGCTTGACGGGTAAGGAGTACAGCAACTGCATAAGTGATATATGTCAGTTGTTGACGAAAGGGAAAACATAAAGAATACTCTTTGATCGTGTTTTGTTTCTATACTACCGCAATCAACATGATTCTCCCGTCTTAAATTAGATTTTCTTTTTAAAGAATAAATTTGCATATTTTTCCATTTCGACGATTGGGAGCATTGATCATATTACCATTTTACAGGGGCGTACATGCTTATCCAAACTTATAGTGACAGTCGCATCTCTAATACTTGGCATCCATTTAAGATAATAATAATCATAATAATACTAATAAGATCCGGTGGAGAGATAAGCAATGCATTGCTAGAGGACACGAGTGCTCAAACGAACTCTGCATCCTTTAAAGTCAGTGATTAAACTACTTCACTGTAAAAACTTTATACTACTAAGTATTCCTTTAACATTTAAGATGAAATATTTTTAAGCATTCAAGTTTTTGATATGTTCCAGAATGAAAACATATTAAGCCTGTATTAAACAAGAAAACTACCCAATGAAAAAAAAACATGATGTATATTGTTTGCAGAAATTGGGTTGGTACGCAGTCAGTTTAACCATTAAAGATCACCAAAGTCAGCTTTCTCCACAATGGCGTCAAAATCCTTTTTAAGTAGTAAGTACTGTCTAACACTTGTATTTTCTTATGCCCGTAGGTAGGTTTCCACAAAAATGCCTGTCGTTTAGCGCCTCCACAGAGATTTGTTTCCTCTTTTGGTTGCATGTTTCCAGCGTCAACGTAAGAGCGGTAGAAAAATGGCTGTGAAAATGATTACAAATATATACTTTCTTGAAATATTATTCCGTTGTTTGTTTGCTATATTCTTGTCGATAATCATTAAGATTGCTTTCGCGTCATAGCCCGAGGCTTGAACAATGCATTGGTGTTTGAAAAATCAAGGCAGTTCATAGAAAGATCCGGACGGCTTCGAGGGCAAGCAAAGCATGTGGGAGTATTTTCTTTCAAATCTAGAACACACGATTTGTTCTCGGAATTTTCATTTCCGTCTGTGTGGTGTGATTGTATATCGAGGAGAGAGAAATAGGAAAGGGCTACCATTGTGCTTTCACACATTGCATCTCTCTCTCTCTCTCTCTCTCTCTCCCTCTCTATCTCACCCAAATATCGTTTCGTCTGGCACTCTGCCTATTCCTTTTGTACCGTCTCTCGCTCTCTCTCTCTCTTTCCCTGTCATGTCGTTAACATCTCTCTCTCTTCATTACACTCCCATTCCCCATCGTTTCCCTGTCGCTCTTCATATTTCTTCTTCTGTCTCACTATCTATCGACATATTATTCTACTTCTATATCTCTCTTTTCATTGTCCCCTCTCTATTTACGCTTATTCCTTTCCCTCACTTTCTCCAACCCGCCTTTTATCTGAAAAATATACAAGGTATGAAATAATTTGTCTTAGATTCTACAATGTTATAGTACGATCCTTTAGAAGATATATTTATACGTGTGCGTGTGTGTGCGTGTGTGTATTTTAAATAATGCATACATACATTCTCCTTCGATTTCAAGTAATATACAAATAATACCACGGGTTATGCTAAATGTACGAACACAATAAACCATGTGTCTAAAATATTAATGTGGTTTCAAAGCATTTTCATTTCGTTGCTATATCAGGGATTTTTTTCTCTCTCTCTCTCTCTCTCTCTTTCTGTTTCCCTGTCCCTTCTTTTACCGCAATATCTTAAGCAGTTATCTATCTATACATTTATGTCCCTTAGCTTGGAACCCGTTGCGGCGACAATGAAATGGAACTTGAGACACAGGTGTATTTACTTTAATATTCGATATATCATTTCTTTATCATCATTCTTTTCGGATTACGTTAATGAGATGAAACAGAGTTCACCAACAAGGGGAAAATGTTGGATTATGACACTGTGAGTGATTCTCATGGGATAAAATATGATGCCTATCTAATCACTCGTCATTTTTATTTATCCCTGGCGAGTATGAATAGATGGCATCTGGTATAACGAGCATTGTGCCCGGGAATCCCGATGACACTTAAGCATCTGCAATCTGGCCTACTTGAATAATGTCGTAAAATATGAAAGATGAAAAGGTAAAAATGGAAGAAGATGGAGAGAAACGCAATCGTGGATTACGTGAGTGTCGCTGACCGCAGGTCTATCACGTCTTCCCCTGTGGATTTCCGGTGTATATCTCACTTGGTTTAAAGAAGCGTTTACGTTCTGTAGAGATGGACAAGTAATCTAAAAACTGTCTCATTCTTTGTATGTCAATGTAGAATGATATCAGAGTAGAAAGGAAACCTGAAATAGGTTTGTTCTTCAAATCGCCTAGTTGTCTAAAAGTATGACGCGAAATAGCTGTGCAGATTGGACCAAACTTGCATGCCCCATTTGTGTGTGTGTGTAGTCCCATATACACATTTCTGCGTGGAGTATTTGTGATTTTCAGCAGTATCGAGTCAGTTTCTATTCATTTGGATCATTACAAACCTTCACAGTATATATATCAGTCCTTATGTACCACAAAATCAACCTTTCCACTGGCTTCCAGACAGCTTCTTTTACAATATAATCGCACGTCGAACAGAACCCGGCTGTATCTTTAAGATGAAACCAAATCCTGGAAGATATCTCTAGTAAACCTTCTTCACACTCGGCAACTTTCGCAGGGACACTTTCTCTTTATCCCCGTCGTTGATGAGGATGATCCCAGAAGACGCTGACCTCGAAAGCTTGTAGTAATCTCATCTCATTATGCATCCAGAAAGCTAACGGCTCTTAAAAACCCTTTGAAAAAGAAGAGGCGAATATGATTTGATATATTCCCTTGGTGATTTCCAATGTTTTTCAAACTGAAGTAAAATATATTCAAAGGGCTCTCAGCGGAGGGATAAAAATGAATGGAAGCCAATTGAATGAAAGTTAGAATATCATGATAAAAGAAAGCCCTGAGAAACTATCATTATTAGAATGGAGAAAATGAGAGTAAGAGGGAAAAGATTCATAGAGAAACTAAACGACAATTATGTATGAGACAAACAAATGAGTCTCTTGAAATAAATGGAGGTCTTGGCGTCCATTTCTTGACTTATGCGACATAATAGAATAAATCATTTCAGTCTAAGTCTCAGATGTGTCATATTGTCTTTGATAATATTTTCCGATAATTGCACAGGTCATGATTTTCTCTTAGAATATTTCTGACTCCTGCGAAGAAATCTATATTTTGATTAATGCAACCAAACATGGAAGATTTTGGCAGTGAAAGGGAATGTACACTACACGATATGTTTGACAAGTTATGTTCTTCCAGTGGCCATTTCAATTGGTTATTACCAGAACTTTGTGGTAAACAAGGTTCTATTTCTGTGATTCGAGCGGGGGCTATCATCGGTTGTCATGTTGGATGCACATTAAAGATATTCCTTGCATCCATATTTAGATTTGTTTAAAGACCATCTGTGAAACAAGAATCCGCCATTCTCTCTTCATGACACTGATTGATGTTCCTTGACGCAAAAGAAGAAGAAAAACCCCAACTAAAACCAGGCTAACAAGAAAATATGAATCTATCATCATTTGTCACCTTACAAGTAGACATTACATTGATTTTTATCTCTTCTACGAAGGATGTAAGATTTGCGATTTTGTGCTGGCGGGATTTCAATTGATGGGTTTCAGCTCACATCGTATCTTACCTTGTCACGAGGAAAATAAGAGAGATCCTTGATCATTTTGTTTGATCAATAAGTACAGTCGGGAGCAGCTGTTGAATTAAAGAATCTTGAATTGAGCTGTCGACTTGCTCATGACGCGTGATGAAATTTGACAAGATGCTTTTGTCGACACCCGGTCGCACCAGAGTCGCTACTCCACCATTTGTCATGCTTTACATGGTGAGGGTTTAAACAAACTTGCCGACTAAATAAAAGCTAGAAGTCAAGAAACAAAGGGTCCTTGCATTTTGTTAATGAATCGAATTCATCAGAAAGTGTAAAACATTACTTTCACTATAAAAATGGGTTCGGAAGAAAAAGAAAAAAAAGAGAAATAAGAAGTGAGTGAAGAGTCCTCAGATTTTTCAATTATGCCGGCATAGCTCCAAGAGACGCCAAGCCTTGCCGACGTGTCAGGACTTTTCGACAAGAAAAATAATGAATGGGGGTGTCACATCCCAAGATCTCCCACCGGCTACGCCACCGGTTCGTGGCTCTACGATCAATACTGGGCTCATTTCGTTGAGATAAACGAAGCTAAAGGTAAAGGAGGTTGTAAGGTATGTTTGTACCGGCATGGACTCATTAAAATGGCGCTGGGTCTCTGAAATGATAGTACAAGTCACTGTTTAGTGTAATATTGGTATCTTTGTATACCATTTATGAGGAATAAATTATATTTACATTTATAATCATATACATATAATGAATGTACACGGTTAAAATGTGGGCGTAAAAATCTGAATTTAGAATATCAGAATTGACTAGTAAAATAATTGACAATAGTCAGAAGCGTAACGACTATTATACGATGTATGCAGATCGGTAGAATCGCTGCATTAAAATTAATCGTATGATAATTTGATAATATAAACAGTATATATATTATTGCAGTTGACTCTTAGGTAGTGTGGTGATAAGTAAGTTTACAATAGATAACACACTGACAATACTTTAGGTGCTTTTATGTGATAATGATGCATGTTCTATCCTTCATTAGAATTGTTACAGTGTTGTTTTCGTCCAGACATGTCTCTTCTTCTGGGTCTTTCCAAAGCTACTCTTCATTAAATCTTTAACATGGGTTCGCCTACTAATGCAGTGCACGGCATTACGCCATTAGCATCGTTTTAATGTTCTTCTAACTTGTAGCTCTGCACGGAGAGATTGGGAAGCAAAATAATGTAGGATCGAATGTTGAATTCGATATTGGATTCTCAATGGAGGAAGAATAGAAGCGAGACGAGGAAAGAAAATATGGGCCGATGTCGTGTTAATGTGTAAGTGATGGAGAGTCAGATGAGAAGGGAGAGAAAGTGTGTGAGAAAAAGAGAATAAGAGAGAGAGAGAGAGAGAGTAATATCACGGGAGAGATAGAGAGAGAGAGAAAAAAAAGGAATAGAAGCAAGGGAGAGGTGGAGATGCAGATACAGAGAAAGGGGATGAAGGAAAAAAAGGAAATACTGAGGGAGAGAGGGGGGAGCAGGAGAAGGGCCCGGAGATGCAGATACAGTGAGAGCGATGGGGGAGAAGAGAAAAAGAGAGTAAATAGTCAGGGAGAGAATAGGGGAAGCAGCGGTGAAGGAGAGATGAGAATACAGCGAGAGAAGGAGGGAGATAGAGATTGATCATCAGATAGAAAAGGCACTGGTAATTAGACAGACAGAGAGAGAGAGATAGGGTGGGGGAGAGAGAAACAGACAGCGATACAGAGAGAGGTGTAAAGGGAGACTTGAACAGACATGATGCGTGACCATACAATACTTCGAATCTGAAATGCATTAAGTGAAACATGATCTGCGAGCACATTCAGTCCCCAAAAGGAAAGCACTCATCTCGGGGAAAGGTATAGCAGCGAGTACCAGCCGACACCAACCTTCTTCAAAGTGCATCCCTAAAGTCAACATGATGGAGCAAAGAAAAAAAAGGGTGTTTTTCTGAATCAGAAGAAGCCGAATATTTTAATGTTTTCAGAGAAGGCCCGTTTCTATCTTTATCCTAGAAAGCTTTGAACTATCATGTAAAGATGACGTCACGTTTCTGTTTATATCTCGCCTTCTTGGTGGATACGTGCGCTTTATAAATATCCAATATTATTATTATTATTTGAAGTATCATGTAAAGATGATGTCACGTTTCTGTTTATAGCTCGCCTTCTTGTTACGACGATTGTGCTACCATATTCAGATAAAAAATAATCAAATTGACAGTATGAAACGTCAGTCATGCAAAATGTGATGATAAACAAGAAATATATATTGATCCCAATTCATCCAACTGCGTACCCTTAGACCTTAACACCTCTGATGCCGACTAGCAGATCATACATTCACGGTAATCTTTACCCCCATGCCCGTTGGACATGAGGCGTGGCGCTGGACTGCGTCAGCAACTGACGTAGCCTTGAGCTCGCCGTTAGAGATGACAATAATGTACAAACATGATATAAAATGAGAAAATGAAAATCAAGAGCTGAATAACTGAATAAATTACTATCGATGAAATCTAATTTGATTCGTATGGTGCAGAAGAAAAAATATTTATATAAAACGAAATCCTTGTGTGCAACGTGCAATACCTTCAATGGCTTAGCTTAAATAGCGTAGGTAAAGACGCAATGATATTGGTGCCTCGTATAAATGCGAAGGGCATAGTCTCCTTTCCGTCTCAAAACTCACATAAAATAACTGTGAATAACACCACCTGAGCCCGAGGTGGTAAAAGGCACAGCCGATCGGCTGGCTCGGCCAACGGACGAAAAAAAGTACAGTGCGTTAAAGAAGGCACTAAGCAACTCCGTGAACCCTTGAGTCGCCCGTTGCAGACATTATTAGGGCCTAATTGTAGGCCATTACGTCTAATGATACTTTGGGATGGGAGATCCTAATGAATCCTCTTAGGGTCTGCCAACCCTGCCTTCCGATGCAAATCTGCCAATAAGTCACATTCTAGCCTGCGGGTCTGTAGTGCAAACAGCAAGCCTTGGAAGTAACTATGTGACATAATCTAAATACGTATTCATTGAAAGTGGGATGTAATGAAATGAATGAACATTATACATTATGGATCCAAACCAGAAAACCAATTTGTGGAATTTAGAACAGTTCCAGGGTAAATGTTGTCATCATATAAATGTAAGGTCATTTATAACAACGGTATAATGCATACGGTTTCATGCCTTCTACGTGCCTCTCAAATTTGAATAACATTAATTACATTTCAAATTACAGTATGCATTTGCATACATTTGTAGGCCTCTGCGGTTCTTTTTCCCCCGTTTGTTTTGTCTTTCAAATTTACTTTTTACATGTATTGACGAATACGTAGTCAAATCAACGTGAAATAATCTGTTATTTTCCCATCAAATACGAGCATTTTTCAAATTTGTTCAGAACTCAAAACTTTATGAAATCTCATGCCATTTAACAAGCATTATGAATATGTTTTTATCGTTTTTTATTCTTTTCAGATTTTGAAATGAACCAGATATCGGGAAGTTGAGTTTCTCAAGGGTACAGAAGAGCAGCCTGTTATCAAAACGGATAAATTTGAGGGTAAGTCTGTTATATTTTTCTTTCACCCATCATAAAAGAATTCATGATTAATTATATAAGGTCGAAGAATATCATCTTACTAAGAAATAGTCTTAGAAACATATAACTGTTTTTTTCATGTCGTCTGTTTAGAGCCAGAATGTTGTTAACTCCTTTACTTTATTACAGAGATAATGCTCTTCTGTTTCCGAAAATACGAATTACAGTCTGCATCGAACCAAAGAGAAAATAGCAACTTCGTACCAGCTTTCTAATTTATATATTTTGGCATCAAATTTCTGTATCGCGTCGCGATATTTCACAAGATCCTTTACACCTCAAGTTCGTCCATGGTCATGATTGCTTTGGCATACTTGCGGAGGCGTGCTATTGTAATTAGACAGGGCAAAAACAAGGATCGTCATGTCATAGACGGAGTACTAATCAGATGGGAATAGTCTTGATATGTTTACCATGAACATAATTAACTTACGAGGTTCACGTGAGACTAGATGGACATGCAATACTCCATCTTAAAACTCATGTCACACCAACGAGACCGACACCACACTGATACCAGAGCGTATAAAATATGATATTACCCCCATAACGGGCGTTGTGGCGTGTGTCTGTAATCCAGCTAACAATGGCAGTTACAAACTGACTCAGCCGAGGACATAGGTTCGAAACTGGGTCACGTCTTCCGGATGGTGACGTAAAAGGTCGGTCCCCAGACGTAAATAATCATATATCTGATTGATACACGTTTGTAAAAACCCAATTACACACACACACACACGAACGGAACAAAATCGATCGGTTTGACATCAGCGTGGAGTCGGTTTGGTGGTGTGACTGAGGTTTCTATCTTGAAGCTCTTCCTACAGTAGGGAAATCGAAATGAAGACAGACTACCATGACCACCTTCACATCCATCACCCTTTACCAACCCTCATCCCTCAAAGTCAATTACGCCTAAAGGTAATTTGCGGGTAGGATGATTGCGAAAAAAAAACATTGATGCCCGTTGCACAAGAAACGCCATCTTGTTGACGTAGGACTGTGCGCACGCGTGCGGTTTGACGCAACATGTGGGAGTAACTCTGTGCAAAAGGAATAATGCAAAGCAAACTGTGTAATGCAATGCCTATCAATGCGTTGAATTAATATGCGTGTGTGCTAATTGTCATCTCGGGGTTAAATTAATGGCGCAGGTATTGACGCAATCCAAATTGCGTTTTCTGACACAGGCGTGAATCGTAGAGTCAAAAGGTATGTTAGGTTGAATGTTTTAGACTACAAATCAACTATGTCTACCAAAGGACTGGAGTAGGAAATATCGGCAGGCTGAGTAAGAGTTACCAGCGAAGAAAAGTTGTAAAAAATCGAACTTATATTCCCAATCCTCATGCATGAAATCGCGGTTTCACTTGAGTTTTTATTTTGAATCCTAATTCTAGCTGGTTTTCGTTACATTAGTAGTATTAAGTTGGTTAAAAAAAAACATATCCGTTACAAATCGAAATTAATGAAACCCGTTTGTCATCACAAATGCAAGTTTACTATCCGAAGCTTAGACTTCGTGTTAAAGTTATACAATAGGCCCAAACACTAAGGAAAAGAGGACAGGGGGAGAGAGAGGGAAATGATAAAAAAATGGGGAAAAGTGAAAAGAATATAATAATATATTCCCCAATCGAACTCAAAAGAGAAGTCCACTTTAATTTCAAGTTGGTTTTAATAAAAGCAGAAAACAGGTCAGTGAAAGTTTGAGCAAAATCCGATTATTTTAAAAATTCGAATTATGAATGATTGAAATTGCAATCGATAAAACACAACTTGCGAGCTACTCTCCAATTTTCGCTGTACAGAAAATATCATAAATTTTCATTTTCTTAATGGTTGATGACGTAAAATTTGTTTCATAAATGGAGCCGTATAAAAACAAATTATATTAAGGGTGAATGTATAATTCTTTTTTAATTGATTGATGACAGAAGTTTCTGTACTTTAAAAAAAACTACAGATCAAATGGAATTCCCCTTGAAGGCTTTTTCTTGTATTTCATTCACTAATGTAAATCGCCATCCTCCCCCTCCCGAGGGAACAGTGCCCCCTCAACTACGGGCCTCAAGCCATGTTACCCCCGTGATATTTCATCGCGTCAATTTTTACCCATTATGAAAATGTCATTATCGCTATTGAATGCTTCAGGGTACATTGACGTTCCACTAATTTGTTTTTCTTACTTGACTCTACTGGATATGCTATTTGCCGATCGTTATTCATTCCTTCTGGTAATTTTTCGAGTTTTCTCATTTTGTTTGAAAGCCGGAAAGATATAGAGACGGTCTGGTCTGTCGGACAAAAAGGATTGACGATCGTATATTTAGCACACCGTCAGACCTCAATATGTGGAATATTCACAAACTTCAACCCATTAAAAATGGTGTACGACAGTCAACGCAAACATAAATACTTGATATCCATTGAATAATTTATCCGATGTGTTTTTATTTCAATACAACGAGATGTTCCTGTTATTTTATTTATACGGGTGAATGACTTGCAGCCAATCACACATTATTGGGTCTTTAATTGTTTACACCATCGTGTCTACATGTAATTACACACTGAAGCAACATACACACACACAACATACGTGTCCTATACACGGTCCTCAGCACGCAGACACACACACACCAAGACCCACATGTACACAACTGAAGAACCAAGAAATACATGTACCTCACATAATTATATATAGGTATGCACTACACGTAGATGCGCATACATTTTAATCGCACATAAATATGGAGAATCTCCATAAATAAGTTTCTGAAATGCAAAATGGGAAGATTTCGAAAAATACTTAATTAAAGAAGCATCACCTTGAACGCGAATTCAGATTTTCAATATGTTCAACCCAAAACTACTATGAACTAAATCATTCTCCAGATTTCAACGGAGAATTAACAAGGGCTTACGAATAATTCTTAACTCAGGAATTAAATCCATTTTGTTAATGTTTAAAGCTTATTCTGTAATCATCCTTTTCGAACAAAACAAAAACCGATAACTCTCCCTGAATGCACATTAAAACATTAATACCCTTGTCCATTCTTTACCCCCTCCCCTCCCCTCTTTTTCTCTTTCGCTTTCATTTCCATCTCTTTTCTTTCTCATTCTGTTACTAAAGGATAATATATTTCAATCCCGTTACAAATAAATCGTCATGTTCATGTAATGAATTACCCATTCTGGTTCAATATAAGCTAGTTCCACTGGTAAAGAAAGGAAATTGGTTGCATTTCGCCTAACCTAATACCGTGATACGCGTATCCGCTGGCGTATAAATTGAATGCTTCCTCCTGCCCGAATGTTCTTAAGTGACACTCGGAAAGGTCTTTGGAAAGGGTAATGCCATGCGATTGTATGACTGCATCATTAAGAAAGAAAAAAAGATGACCATGGTAGAATTGTGATCTTGAAGGAAGCGGAGATGCTCTCGATTTGCTTTTATATTAAGATTGAAGACCAACCAACCAAATAACGAGAGTAATTTTGGCGCCTCCATGCAGTATGCCGGCGACCTGACTGTAACATCGCACTGTATAGAAAATGAAAAATGCGCGCGGCACGCTGAACTCTGCGAATGACGCCTGCTCAATTCATTTGCTAAATCTTGCGTGCTCTTTTGGGCAGGGGATGTGGACTTGAGGAGCTATGTAGCCTACGTGTGCCACAATTTCATTAGGAAGATCAAGAAGGGTTGAGTTTATTCGGGTGGATGGTGCTTTGCTCGTCGATTCTATGTGTGAAGGCTGTGCCGAATGTTGGTTGTTATTCAAATGTCATAGGCGCACTTGGTGAGGAAACGGTTTTCTTTTTTTACCACTAGAAAGTGCTTGTGTAATATTCAAATCAAAGAAACACCAAGCAAAGCCAAAAAGCAACCACCGTCCACCTGAATAAACGTAGCTTTTCTTTGATTTAAAACCTGGGAGAGTTAGAGAGTGAAGGGAAAGAAATGGATGGGGAAGAAAGACGAAGGGAGAAACAGAGGGATTTCTATAAGCCATTCAAAATGTTTTAAAGGGACGTTAAAGGTGCCTTCGCGGTGACTTCCGGCATGTACTCCTACCTGAAAGCTGAAAGAAGGGCTGAAAACAAAGATTGTTAGGTTTACTAACAAGAAAACAGATCTGTTAAATGAAGGTTATTAAGAGCAAAGAATGTTAAAGGCATACCTTTACGAATTTGAGAAAGAAGTTTTAAAAAAATACCATCACAACCGAACAAAAACATACGCAGACAGGTACGTTACCGGAGGAGAATTTTTTTTGAACTTCTGACAAATCTGGAAACGGAAGACAGAAAAACTTTACTATATGCTTTGCAATCATTATTGTCTCATTTCTTTCGCATTTAAGAAATACAAAAGGGAGGACACCAATGGCTAGCTTTGATTGAGCCTATGCAACCATTGTTTTCTCGCCTCTTTTTGCATTGCAAATATTTTTTTCCGCGAGAGTTGTCAAAGCTGTTATATAAAGCCTCGGTCACAAATGCCATTACGAACGCCGTACGATCGATTTTCAGACCATGAAAATTCGGGAAGACCATGGAAAAACAGGGAGATTCGTACGAACGCATCGTTCGTACGAACCTTTGTGACCGTAGCTTAACATATATATCCCTACACCTAAATATATATATATGGGGGACTGGGTGTGCCCAGGTTATGTGGATGTGGATGTTTGTGAAGTATATGTAAAGGTGTACAGTAGTACATTGTATACTGTTCGAATTCACTGGGAACGGGAGATAAAGCAGTGGGAGAAGAAGAATTCGGAGTGCCAGACGGTATGAAAACAGATAAAGGAGACATGGCACAAGGCGGGAAACGGGTTTGGAGCCCCGAGGATGTGAACGAGAGTAAGCTCAATATCACGGACGTGTCGTGAAAGTCACGATATTATTGACATGAAGTTGTTTTGGGTTGCCGGAAACAGGCGGGCACAACCTCCCTGCTCCTGGCAACAATGCTTTATGCAGAGGGCAGAAAGGGAGAGAGAGGGAGAAGATTCAGGGAGAAAGAAAAAGAGGGAAGGGAAAGAGCATATTTGTGGACAGAGAAAGAGAGACGAACGGACAAGCCGACGGAAGGAGAGAACAAGAAGTAAAGCTTATACGAAAAAGAAAACATTTTATACACCACAGAGAGAAAGTGACAAACGAAAAAGTCGGTGAAAAGACAGAGAAAAGAGAGAACAAGAATTATAGCATAGTAAAAAAAAAGTCACTAGTCACTGCTAGTAAATGCCATATAATAGGAGAGGAGAAGCTCTATAGCCTTTTTGGAAAAAGGCAAAAGAAGAGAATCACTCACAGAGTGTCAATTTAACGATATATCTACACACATTCTAGGTTACACATGCGCCATTATCAGTTTAAGAGGTGATTTAATTGTTTTCTTTCTTTAATGTCAAGCTGCCCCTTTTAGAGGTATTTGTTGAGAGCCAATGAAAAGATAGAGAGTATGAGATAGAGAGAGAGAGGTAGAGCGAGAGAGAAAAGTAGAAAGAAAGAGAGAGAGGGAGAGAGGGAGAGAGAGAAAATAATGTTTAAAAAAAAAAAACCTCCAACTAATATGATTGAAATTAAGACAGGTAACATAATTATGCAGAGGTACCGTTTAGTGTATGCATAACGTTAACTAGGATTTGATTAACTTCAGTCCTTCTGTACTGATTTTTAAGATAGGGTTAGGGATCAGGGGATGTTTCACAAACTTGTCATCAGTGACAAATGACAGTTTTTATAATAAGCTACTGAAATCCTTGCTTCTGATTGGTCATCAGCAGATTTGTCACTGATTTATGCCATTTGTCATTGAAAGAAAGGCCTTGTGAAACACCCCCAAGTTATTTACGTCGGCCTTATGCCAAAAGGGCCTTAACTGCTTTTGGCCATTCCGAGATCATCGCGTTTAAAGGTTTTGGCCTCTCTAATAATCAAAAGTTTGTGGTCGTTTTTTTGCTTATGAAGCCAATTTCGATAAATGTGTTAAGTTATTAAGTTTTACATGAAATGTGTTAAATTTGTTATAAAATATTCAGAATTGTACATGCTATGTGCAAAAAATACATGTTAGGGCCTTTTTGGCATAAGGCTTGAATGTAGCGTATTTATGCCAGAAGGGCCGTAACCTACTCGGCATTATGCCAAAAGGGGCGTAACCTACGCGGCGTTATGCCAAAAGGGCCTTAACCTGCCGTTATCGTACGCGTAACTATGCGCGCGTACGCTCGCATAGTTAGCGCCCTTTTGGCATAAGGAAATTTTCTTGTTTCGCAACACCTGCCAGAAAGGCCCTCCTAACGCAAATGGATCATCCGTGTAGGTTAAGGCCAAAGACGTTTAAATATAATTAAGGCACTTTTGGCGTAAGGAAAAAGATGAGATACGCGTTAAGGCCCTTTTGAAATTCATAATTATCTTCATAAATAAATCGAATTTCAACAAGTGAAGCACATCATTTTAAAGAGAATGATGAAATCTACAAGGTGATGTTAATAACTCAATAACCCCCCAAATCGGGTTAAGGCCCTTTTGGCATAAGGCCGACAAACCTTCCAATGGAAGAGATAAAGTACGAATAGGATGCGATCTTCTCGAATAAGTTTACTGAAGGAGCAATGACTCGTTCATCTCCTATACACTGATTCTTCCCGATTTCCCCCTGGGCATTTTACCCTTGCTAGTTTGCTCAATGGTGCATTGGCAATGAGCACCGCACAGCTTCATCGATGGCTCGATAGGTAGGCTTCCAAAATCAGACACTTGAATCCCAGTCTGAAGGCAGTATGCGTCAGAAGCAAGGATTTCGCATTTTATAAATGAATTTCCCCATCACAATCAACACTCCCAAACTATTAACGTTATTTCAACTAATACGTTTTTAAGGTATTCAAGGAGCAGTGACGTCATTCATACTAGTATAGTAGAAGTAGAAGTAGTAGTAGTAGTAGTAGTAAAATGGTTTATTAGAACAACTGCAAAATGGAAGCCTGAAAGCTAAATTACATAGCAAGTTTTACAAGTTCAGATTTATAAAAAAAAAAATCAACAAAACTAAGATTTAATAAAATAGATTACAACTTATTACATATTCATATAATCAATAAAATTACCCACACTGGCAAACTATAAGGTATGGTGAGCGATGAATTTGTAAGGATACATAATCTCACTTGAATACATGACATAGTTATAGGAACAGCTTGATATTTATTTTCGAAAACAGTAGCATCCGTCTGAAACATTGCAAATTTGAAACTAAATTATGCGCTTCAAATCTGTAAATTTGTATACTGATCAGAGTCCGGTTGTAGGGTGCAAAGTGATCCTCAGGGGTCCCCTTATGCACCTCTAGGGATGCGACGTATAAGAATTGAATTCTGAATGGGTCAATCTTGTACCCCTCGGGGTGTTTGTTCGGTTCCGGTTCGATGGAAAACCGGACCTTCATCTCTTACGGCACATACACTTCGCGGAAGTGTGCTTTTAAGTCAGTCGGTAACATTGCCTCAAATTCTGGAACAAAATCCTGAATTTACCTCAAACTGCAATCCTAATTATAAACCTTAAGGTCAGTCAGGAATCCCATGACTTTTACAAGCCGATCGCCTGTCTGATTATCAAGATATTTATGATTGGAAATCGAACTGTCAAAAATCGTTTCCTAACGGTTTTTATAACATTACAGTCTTTTGGGTAAAATGAGCATGGTTAAACAAGTCACTCAAAGATTTAACTTTTTGAGGCACTTCATGATCATTTTAAAGCGCAATGTGTTTAGAGCTACAATATTACACCACATCACAGACACTGATAACATGTAGGGCCATGCATCTCATATTAAACATTGTTAAACCAGGGATATTAAACTCGCATACCCTGGTTAAACGATGCCATTAATTCACCTGTACCTCATTGTAACTCTTATTCAGCAAGTATGTCGGCCGAGAGGAACAGGGTCTGTGAGCTTAGAACGTGGAATGACATTTCCAAGAGAATGATGATGATGAGCGAGCGATTTTGGAAATGACGTCACACAGCAAACACCTCACTAGATCAAAGAATATCCTCGCCAGTCAGCGCGCCTCCATTTTCCCGTCTCATCTTGGCATAGGCAGTGGTGAAGATGGGGGATTCCGTGGGGCATGTGCCCCTTCCCTCCCCCCTCCCCCACTCATGTCAAAATGGTAGAAAGAGATGAGAGAACACGAGGAAAGAATACGAGATAATAATGGTCACATTTGCATAGCGCTTTACTACGTTTCTATTAAGCGCTTTACAATGTAATTATTACCTGTGTCATAAGACACAACTGCTAATGATAGGGCTCACGTTCCGCTCCCCGGAGAGTATTCCGACCAGGCGCCATTTGACACGCGCACATAATATGCCAATCGTTGGCATCCTACCGGGTACCTATTTAACAGTGGTAAATATAGTTTAATGAAAGAAGACAACCGAACCCCTCTTGCCCCTTTCTCTTAATCAGTAGCCTTGTTATTGCGTATTTCATTTTCCGAAATTAGACAACCCCCATCCCCAAGATACCAGTGCCCCTTAATGACTCGACTCTCGCTACGTCACTGGACCTAGGCATACCATGCTTGCTTCCAACGGTATGCTGTATTTGGATTTTAGATGCTGGTGATATTGACGCTACGTGGTCAATCGATCGTGCTTAGGATTTAGAAGGTAGATAAGAGCGCAATATGAACTCAAATTGCTGGATGAGAGCGAGAGGGCGAGATAGAGAGAAAGAGAAAGAAAGAAAGAGAGAGAGATCTTGATACCCTGACATTTTAGAAAATTGATGCATCAACTTCGCGAGACTATTCGATTATGTTTAACAGTCTTACCTTTGAACGAATTAATCAGTATCCACCAATTAAATGAAATTCCACAGGGTTGTAGCGCTGCAAGCACACCAAGATCATTATGAAGGGAAGATTATAATCTTGAATGAATTTGCATAATCGGTAAAAACATTTTCAATGTATTCTGCAATTAATATATATTTCGCCCGCGTTTCATATGCATTCGGGGAAAATGTGTGTCGGAGATTGAACATGACTTGTATTTGTTGTTTCATATAGCACTGCCTACAGGTTTTACAGGCGTTATATTTTGAAAGAAAAATGATACAAGCCCCGATATCGATGTTTGACTTGTGCTATAGGCTTTAGGCATTTTCTATACATAGATGGCGAAGATTTGTTTATAATACATTTCTTTCATCCTGTCAAAATCCACCTTAAGGGGGAAAATGAAATCATTTGATAATTATTTGCCAGAGGACACAATTACTGAAGTCTTATCAAGACACCCACATGCACCGTTCTTATGTTTTAGAAATTTCCATCAGTATTTACCCGAAATAAAAGCATAATTCTGCATCACTATACTTAGAATGTGCATTAATCTTTAGTAATAGGCGTACTTTTCCCCTTTCTTTCTTTCTTACTTCTCTTTTTGTCCTTTCTTTCTTTCTTTCTTCCCTCCCCCTCCTTTTTCCCCCTTTTTTCTCCATTCTTTCTCAGTACTTCAGTTCCTCCGATGGTCATGCACACAGTGGCTCATCCTCTAATTTAAAGCTAAAACGAGGCACTTAAAAATTAAAGACAAACTTTGAGCTTTCTAGAGATTTGGTATTCGATTGTGGTAAATAAGCAGTGCTACATGGGAAAGGTTACCCTTGAAGTCGTTTACAACAGTCCTGTGGACCAATCTTCTTTAAAGGCAGCGTTTAACAATTTTAAATCTGAGATGCACGGCCCTACATGTTATCAGTGCCAATGGTATGGTGTAATATTGAAGCCCTAACAAAAATGCGCTCCAAAATGATCATGAAGTGCATAACAAAATAAAAATCTTTGAGTATATCTTTTTCCTGTAGTGTAATAAAAACCGTTAGGATAACGAACATGAAATTTCGATTTCCAATCATAAATTTCTTGATAATCAGACAGGCGATCGGCTTGTAAAAGTCATGCGATTCCTGACTGACCTAAAATTGATTTTGTTTCAAAATCTGAGGCAATGTTACCGAATCACTTTAATCGCATATATCTGACAGGGAGTCCCTTGTAGCGATATGTGTATGCGGCGATTTGTTATTTCATTTTATGTGCATGGTTTTCAGCAAGTTTTTTTTTTTTTTAAGAATCCTGATTATTTCAAAGCCTCATTTAAGACCCCGTAGTGCCTATTTATGTGATAATCGACCATTCAGGATAACAGGTTCGTTCAAAAATTACAAATGTGTATTCATACCAGTACACATCGTCTCCTTTAAATATAAGCATAAACGTACAACCTGCTTTTATATTTCAAACAGACTTTCGTCACCGCTTTGATCACCAGTCATCCTTCCCACCCTTCCTCCATGAACTCGACGATGACGAATATGAGATGGTAGACCAGCGTTCTCCTTGTCGACCACCGGTGCAACCTTGACAGGGATGTTGATGTAATCTGTCGGCTGACATTTTTTTTCTTCGCGGCGAGGCAGCCAAGTGACGTCACGTACATGAATGAAAGGAACTTGTAAGCGTAGCCGTGTTGCGCACATCAACGCACCATGTGTCTACGCAACCCCATCACGGGTAGAAGCGTTGTAAGTAATTAATTCCCGAAAACTTTACTTAAGTTTGGGTTCAGGGGGGAGGGGGTGTTTCACAAAGACTATGATCGTCTTTAAGTTGGACTTAAATATGGCAGGCCGTTCAATGTCACTGTTTGCTCTCACCATTGGTCTCTCAATTATGATCTCGAGATATTTTTTTCCTTCAATAATGAATTATCAAAAAAGGTAAATTCTGTAGATTTGTGACCACGATTTTAATTTATTATTGAAGGGAAAAAATCTCAAGATCATAATTGAGAGACCAATGGTGAGAGCAAACAGTGGCATGAACGGCCTGCCATATTTAAGTCCAACTTAAATTCGATCTCAGTCTTTGTGAAGTACCCCCTGGTAATATTCATCATTATTCTACATCAAATATAAAAGAATATCTAAGTTGCTATGTCACACGAAAAGGATTGCTCCTGAGTTACCCTCATATTTGGGAATAATACAACAAAAGATTAGTTTTAAGAAACTTTACACTAACTTTCCATGCCACATTATTATTGTGTGTCGTTTCATGTTATGGTATCCATGTGCCGTGTCTGTTACTCTTTGTCACTTCCTTTAAAGAGCATTAAGAATGAGGTCAGTTCACGGCGATGAATAATTATTCTAATGTGCTACATTTTAAACTTTTCACACACAAAAATTCAGAAAGTTTCTTTCAGGATGCAATTCCATGCACCAATAATACTGTATTCTATCTTCAACATGCGTTTCATTTGTAACTCTACATGTTTCATATATAAAGGGTAAAAACCCTAAATCGCAATAAATGTTCATTCGAAGACGAAGGAGTGGAGGGGGAGGGGTTTTAACCAGTCCACTTTTTAATGTTTAAACTGGATCTTATCTGCACACTTGAAGTCGAGTTTGCCCTCTACTTCTTCCAGCGGGGCATGTAAATGGATTTCGATTATCAATAGATGGCGCCCAATGCCTGACTTCATTTTCAAGAGACCAGACGAACAGCCGTCATCGAACGCTGGATATCACCATTTACTTTTTTTCTCCTCCCAATACACCACCATCCGCCCCTACCCTCAAGTCATACACAAAGTTCCTCTCTCTCTCTCTCTCTCTCCCTTTCTCTCTATCTATCTCTCTATATATCTCTTTCACCTGTATCTATTCTCTATTCTTTCTTTGTCTCTCATTCCATCTCTCTTTCTCTCTCCGAGGCTCTCTCATTCTTTGAATTCTTCCATGTTATCCCTATCTTTTTCCCCCTTTCTCACCTCCTCTTTTTCTTCTTTTCCATTATTTTTATTTGTTTGTTTCTTTGGAGAGTTCAGTTATATAAGCACCGTATCAATTTGAAACAATTTTGGTTGCCTTTATTGAAAGATTCATTCACTTGAAATACTTATCAAGACTATTAACAAATGTTCGAAAAACATGTTGCGCGTACGCACATGCCCTCATATCAAACATTCCCCTGTCTCTCTTTCTTTCCTTTTCTTTACTTTGCACGAAAACCAAAAAACAATACAATCCTCTCAAATAATGTCGACCACAAAGGCCCGTATCATACCAAATTCAAAACCCGACACTGGGTGAAATCGAGTTTTTCGAAGGAAGTTAGTCAGGGGCCCGTTCCTAGAAACCGTCAACCGTTAATTCTATAACACACGTTTCAATGGGGTAGTCAAGAAGTTAGACTTATGACGGTTTCTAGGAACGGGCCCCAGAGGTCCAAGCGTTTAAGTGAATTTAGTAGAATACGAATAATAGTGGTGTAATGCTAAATATATTACTCATTGCGGATATAGTATCGAAAATAATATCGCTAGTGATATTCGTTTGTCTCGCAATGTGGTCAATAAGGAATCTAAAAGATCACGACGTTTCGTATGCTACTGCAATACTTCGTCAGGTGATAAAAACTGATGTAAGCAAGGGTCTTTTATACTTTACGGGAGGACCGTAAAGCGGTCTAAAATTCGATCGATAATTGGAACAATAACGCCCAATGCCTATTGGTCGACGCACACGGTGATCGACCAATCACCAAGGCCGCTGGTTCGGCCGCTGGTTCGGCTGATGCACCAGGCCTATTGGCCGACGCATACGGTACTCGACCAATCAACGGGCCGCTGGCTCGGGCCGTCTGCTGAATGGAATCGACCGTTGTTGGCTGGCAGGACGGCGAGTGTCATGGCGGACGATACGCCGCCATGACACTCGCCGTCCTGCCAGCCAACAACGGTCGATTCCATTCAGCAGACGGCCCGAGCCAGCGGCCCGTTGATTGGTCGAGTACCGTATGCGTCGGCCAATAGGCCTGGTGCATCAGCCGAACCAGCGGCCGAACCAGCGGCCTTGGTGATTGGTCGATCACCGTGTGCGTCGACCAATAGGCATTGGGCGTTATTGTTCCAATTATCGATCGAATTTTAGACCGCTTTACGGTCCTCCCGTAAAGTATAAAAGACCCTTGCTTACATCAGTTTTTATCACCTGACGAAGTATTGCAGTAGCATACGAAACGTCGTGATCTTTTAGATTCCTTATTGACCACATTGCGAGACAAACGAATATCACTAGCGATATTATTTTCAATAGTGGTGTATTTATAACAATCGCAATAGACAGGTATAATAACATATTCATATGCTAAGCATAGTTTTATAAACAAAGTTTTTTATGACAACCTGAAAGCTTGAACCAATGCTTGCCCGACATAGCAACTAATAATGTAAACAGACTTGATTCCAAGTATTTCAATTAATTAATTAATAGCAGGGTAATGGAATAACTTGTCACTAAGGTTCCCTGGAAAGAAACATCCATAAATTTGAATATATTAGTAAACCGTTCTATATCAAAATAGTTATTGAGGAAAGTACATCATATTTGAACAATAGGGACTTTTAGATTTGCCCTCCGACATAGTGGACTGCTACGTGTGACGTCCTTTTAAGGCACTGACAGTGCCTTAAAAGGACGTCACAGTGTCTTAAAAGGACGTCACACGGAGCAGTCCACTATGTCGACGTGCAAATCTAAAAGTCCCTATTATCACGTGTTCTGCTCACCATTATCCAAGCCACTTTTGTTATATCCTCTCCGGTAACCCAGGGACCTTGCGGGATGCTGATACTCGCCACCTTCTACTCTTTCATCATCTGCTTCGCCTACTTCTACTACGCGGATAAGCAGGGGGCCCTGTCACGTGGTAGTTTCCAGCTCAACTCCCGCGTCCCGCAATGCAACCATCCCCGCTGTTACGTTTACAGCCCGACCCTGGTCCGACGGTCGCATAGAGAGAGGAACGAGACACTAGAGAAAAGTAGGCAAAAGTTGCTTGTACCCGTCTCGGTACCTGACCATAGGGTAAGTTGGGTATTATGACATTCTGTATGTAATCTTACTTACCACAACCTGTTAACTTTTTGTTTCTTCCACTGAGCTTATGCAAAATAGTCTTGATAGCGAGTACAAATATTTATTTATTTTTATTTTAAAAAAATGTATAAAATGGTTTCCAGTTTCTTCCTGTTGACATGTGTAAATTCGAGAGGCATTTAAAATGCCAATTTTGTGTTTTTAATTATTGATTCTACAACGGATTTATTGGGCATGTCAATAGATGCAATCGTTTTTTAGGTAAAAACTAAATCACTTAAAGCCCAATTTCATGTGTCTTCTCATTCTAAAGAGAGGCGGAGAACCTGACCTCTTTTTGTACATTATTCAAATAATAACAGAGCGTGTAATAACCAATATTATATTAATGATTGCCTTTAATTGCGTTTCGCTCTATTTTCTTTTAGCCATTCCAACTACACTGCGACACGTGCTCCCTGGTTACTAGCTCGGGCCAGCTCCTCGGCAAATCCGCAGGCAAAGACATTGATTCTGCAGAATGTGTGATCAGGATGAACGACGCCCCAATACGGGGCTTCGAGAAAGACGTCGGCCGACGAACAACTGTCCGCGTGGTCGGACACTCTAACTTTCGGACAATCTTCCAGAACAAGTTACGGACTCAGTACGTGCATTTCAGGGATCCTCTGACAAGGGCGGAAAATGTGGTGATTGCATGGTTGTACGCTACGAACATTTACAAGAACCCTGCGTATAGACTGACCCTCAACTACTCACAGATGTACAGGAATGTAACGTTTTTTATGCACACGCTGGCCATGATGCAACATAACAACGAGGTTTTTCATAATGAAACGGGTATAACAAGGTAAATGCTACACTCTTACAAAAAACAGGGGGTGTTTCATAAAGCTATGCGTAACTTTACGCATGACTTTACGAATGACTTCAATACGAAGAGCTAAATGGGATACTCAAATCCTTTTAATTGCATGAGCTTAAGTTGTAATATAAAGATATAGAATAACCTTATCATTATCAACAAAACATTTTTTGATGCAAAGTATATTTTGGGCTACAAATTCATTGAGATTATGGGAAATACAGTCAAACTTTGTTAAAATGTCAGGAAAAACTTTGGGCATCCCATTTGGCTCTTCATATTCAAGTCATTCGTAAAGTCATGCGTCACTTTACGCACAGCTATATGAAGAAAAAAACTGTCAAAATATTACCATCGTCAAAGGTCTCATTTATTCTACAAACGTTAAACAGCGCATGCCCATGAAATGGAGATGATCTCCCTTTTATTAGGTTTATATTACTTATCATTCCAAACGAACATTTGGACAACATAATTATTACGCAAAAAACATATTGAGTATAATTTAACGATATACTGCTTTCAAGAATTATTTGACTACCAAAGGGAACTCGTATAATTATCTAGAATTCTTAAATATACTACGGAACGTAAAAGAGTATCGCTGAGGATTTACTACTTTTACACGGCCATCGGTTCCACTCAATTCTATATCTGTTTATTTCCCTCTCACAGAACTCAGGCAAAGACATGGCTTACCACGGGATGGCATGCAATGCTCCTTGCCCTAGACACATGTGATGAAATCAATGTGTACGGCATGGTCTATGACGAATACTGCCAGTAAGTACTAAATTTTGACCCCGGGTCACACATGCCTATTGAACACGGGGCGTCTTTTGCCTGACGTAGTGCTGCGTCAGCGATTTACTTGCCCTTTGACGCACCGTGTGAGAGTCATATAGTACCCCACAAAATGAATGCAAAATGAACGGTGCAAATATGGTCTTAGTTACGTCGTGTGCACTGTTGTTGCCTCCGTAGACTTGAATAGCGCAGAAATAACGCAGTTGAAATAACGCGCCTCTGGCTTGGAAGAGGCCTCAGAGCGATTTGTCGTTGCTGAGCGAATTTGCTCTAATGCATTGCTCCCAATCCATTCCATCTCTAATCAAAAGGTATTTGATATCTAGCGTCTTTTTTCTAGCGGCTACAAAGCGCTGCATACATTGCTCCATTTGGCTCTACATTGTTTTGTAACATTCTTCTATCGGTATCACAAATTCTACCAGCATTAACGTAATCTATCATTCATGGAGAAAATCGCTTTACTGATGCGATTTTTACCCTAATTCTTGTAGATCTTTTTCCGGTCTGGTAATATTCTTTTACGCAGTCTGCTGCCTGTCAAGATTTGCAAACGCTTTACAACCGTTTTGAAATGTTAGAGGATGTCAGTACGCCTCCGCAAATCGAGATGAATGCTAAATTCTGCCTGGTTTGGGTTCCATTTTCTATAGCACGTAGAAAAAAAATCTCTGCTGTTCGCTAGGTCGCCAGTGTGTGATTAGTCTGCAGGCACAGACCCTAATTTAGTAGTCTTATAGTGCAGACTCACTTTTACGACTGACCAGGGTTTGTGCTTGCAGACTAGTGTGTAATTGGGATTAAAACACAAATCTCTAGCCTCAAGCATTTTTTCCTTGCAATATTCCTTGATGAACTTCATAAAAACGTAAAATATCCTGGTAACGATTAAAAAAAAAAAATTGTTGTATTATATCATCTTGGCATGCATAGATGAACAAATTATTCAACTGCGATACACGTGCAGTTGTCAATTTGACAGTGGTCTAGGGGGTGTAGGGTAGGGAGAGCAGGGTCAGTTGTAGTTTGGGATATTTGGAAATCGGTTTGAATTTAGAATGTAGTGATTTCGGCATTCTTAAATTGATTTTTACCTCTCTTGGATACTCTACCAAGAGCAGCGCCTTATTACATAAAAAAATTATCATTAACAAATGCTGAATTTCTATGACAAGATGCTCTCAGCCAATTAGATTAATAATAATAATAATACATAACATTTATTAGGCGCTTAATACTGATGTTTCTAAGCGCACAGTGTTCTGATTAAGAGAAGACTATAACCCGTAGAATTAAATTAGAAGAAAAAGCAAAAATACAAAAGTAACATAGATAAGGTAAGAAAAACAGTGGCAATCAACTAAATAAAGACAAATATGGTGCGCACCTCCATTGACCGACGCACAACTGCAATTTACAATTTGAAAAGATAGGTTTTGAGTAGAGATTTGAATTGAGATACAGAGGGGGCGCAGTGAATAAAGGCGGGCAGTTTGTTCCAGAGAGCGGGGGCAATAACTGAAAAGGCGCGGTCACCATACCGGGTGTTAGTGCGGGGTCCAGGTGTTAACAGTAATGTGGAAGATGAACGAAGTGTTCGTGACGACGTACGGGAACGTAAGGATATGAGATCGGAAAGGTAAGAGGGGGCTAAGCCATTGATAGCTTTGTAGCACAGGAGAAGAATTTTGAAGGATATGCGGTGGTGAATTTTAAGCCAATGTAGTGAGTTCAATATTGGAGTTATGTGCTCTGATTTACGCGAGAGAGTCACAAGCCGAGCAGCGCTATTCTGTACCCTTTGAAGTGGGACTAGATGTGACTGAGGGAGGCCAGTTGTGGGTCGGTCAAGTAGCCTCCTGATTGCCATTATTTAATCTATTACAAAAGCACGGTAATGAGGGTTTGTTTACATTGCGTTGCTTTGCAGAGATCATCCTAACGACACAACTCCGTACCACTACTACTTACAAGAGGAGAACAAGACTAGGTCCGAGTGTGACTACTACAGACGTAGCGAAGAACGCCTCAACAGCGGGCATCTCTTCGTCACCGAGAAATACATCTTCGGACGGTGGGCCCAGAAGCACCGCATCTCGTTCCACCATCCCGTTTGGAAACCAAAGGTTTACAACGAGACAAGTCTGGACACGCCATTTATGAAACTCTACCGCGAGAAGCGGGTGAAAGCGAAAAAGCTCTCCGCGGCGGATCACCGCGACGAGAACAGCGAGGGAGACAACGGTGGCGACGCCACAAACCGCGCAGGACCAAATAATGGACAGATAAAAAGGTCGCCCTCTAGCGACGACAGAAATAGGCGGAAAGAGAAAGAACCGGATATTTTGGAAGAACAGGATTTTATGCTCTTTGGAAGAGCGAATATGGGGATTTTCGGAGTATTCAAGAGGTGATGGCGACTGTTTTCCTGAAAAACATACTTGACAAACTATTTACAGAACAACATATTTGGATTATTACGAAGCTCTAATGCATATCAGTATAATTTTATCATTGAAATAATTGCTAAAATGAGAAATGTGTCATTGTATAGAATATATTTGCATATCCTACATACATTTCTACTGTCAACATGTTTCGCTTGATTTTAATATAAGCTTTACGATATGCGTTGTAAAAACAACAAAACAAATGTAAACAAGTTTTATCCACACACGATTGCAAATGTCCAAAATCTTATGTCAAATTCTTTGTTTCAGTAAAACGTTTTTTCTTTCTTAAAACACTTCGAAAAAAGTAATTTGGGATAAAAATCCAATCTCAAATCAAATTTCTATTAAATTTTACTTTGTAATATATTAACGACTAGCTTATATCAATGTTTACAAACGAAAAATTACGAAATATGCTTTAGTGGAAAAGCCTACCTTGGCAATGAAAACGCTTCTCTCAATTTCTAGAATACGAGGAAATATTTCGGTTAACACGATCGCAACTTCTTTCGAAAACTCACCTAAACTGCGATTTCAAACCCGATTGTATATCCCATAGAAAACATGTTTGGATTACATAATACGTATTGTCATCTTTCTACGTTTCAATAGGTGACGCACAATGTTATCGGTAATGCCTTTAGTTGAATTTTCGAAAGTGTTTACGATTATGATTGTTACATTTCTAAGTCTTCCACGTATTGAAAAGGAGTGCTATAAAATGAGGCGATATAACATAATTTCATAAATGCTTGGAGAACCAATTATTACTAGTAGCTGTAGTGGGTAATTAAAAAAAAAAACTTTTGTGTGGCTTAGATTATATGTTGTTGATAATCTATCAATTTACTGATCTCTTCTCATACTTATAGCTTCTAATGTGTTTTCGTTATAACTTGATCCTAAAATTTTGCTTTACAAAATTGCCAGCAATATTAATGTAATATCTCCACTGCATTTCCATAGATTTATTTCTTTTATTTGTGTTTATATTTCCTTTGTTATTAATGATTTATTTCAATTTTCCTAAACATGAAAAAAATATCTTATTCAGCCTCTGACTGCCTGTTTTAAGTTAACCCGAATGTAAAGTGGACTTTTATAAACAACGGAAATCCTCTATACACGAGGCATCCTAAAGAGATTATACTTTGACACTTGAAAGTCAGATTTTCAATACCTAGCTATATCCCATCTATATACATCGATGTATCATAAGTGCACTGTTGAGTTGGAATAAATTTCCATTACCCCTTTTCATGAAATGACTCTTACCGTATTATTTAGTCTTGATAGATAAAGTTTATATCTTCTCAGAACTTGTTAAATCAATCTCTGCTGATCGATAACATACTGAGAAGATTTAAACTTAACTTGATCTATCAAGACTTGATTACTGTATTGTCACGATAATTTCGTTAAAAGGGGTAAGGACAATTTATTGCAACTTTATGGGCAACAGTGGTTACTCCATGCAATGCAATTTAAAAATATGGCTAATATATATCCTATTCATGCGTGTACTGTGAGGTTCATTTTTGATAAGTAGAAACCCTATCTTAAAAGTAGAATCCTTCGTTGAAATTTACTTGATTATGCAGAAGCATAGAATACATATTTCAATCATTAATTCATGTATAATGTTATGTATATACATAATATTTATTCAATGTTTATTTACACTTTGCAGGAAAAATAAAACACAGTGCAATTACGATGTGCAGCTACAAGAGAGAAATTATATATATTTGGTATGTAGGGGGATTGTATTAATCCCTTTATGATTTTTGAACATTTTAATGTGTAATTTAAAGTTGGAACTGAGAAATTATGCAAATGATATTGATGAATGCTGAATATTGTTATATATTTTTCTGTTTTCTTATTCTGTATAAGCCTGAAGTAATCAAGCTATGTCATTAAATTGGTAGTGCCAGGTTCTAGATTTTTGCTTTATTGGATAGAGTTTATTCCATAGTTTATGATACCTTGCGTGTTTCTCAGTGAGTGCTGACGGCTCCATACAGAACAAAAGGATTAATGCTATTTTTCAGGCTTAAAAGTAATTCTTTTCATTGAGTACTCAAAAACTGTTTTAAAATGATTATTGATATGCAAAGTAAAGAGTTATGTAATTAGATGGAAAATACAAACTTTTGAAGATGTTGCCAAGTTTTACCATTTCGGGTAGCAATAACATATTCCAATTTATATTTCAGTTTTGATAACAGAGAGTAGAGGTTGAAATTGGGTTCCTGCATTGGACACCCGTATAAATAAACCTTCGTACACAAAAAAAAGTAGTTGATACAAATGCAATTGTGGTGATCTTTGGTGTATTCAAGTAACTTACCGACATTGAAGAAACATATAACATTACAATAGCCTTAAAATATCAATAATGCACACGTTTCATTCGTAGTAGTCGCTAAAGGTTGGAGTTCCTGTCTAAAAATGGAGTCCATTCAAGTTTTAGATTTTTTTCTTGCAGTGGTATTTGTTTCGAATCTCAGTAATGTTAAAGCTCGGTCTCGGGTCTATAAACACGATGAGATCAGATTGATTCATCTGTATCCGTTCTTTACTCATACGCTTGTACACTAATTTAAATTTTGACCTGTTCATTATGACTATAGATATTTTTCAATTTAGAAAAAAAAACGCTTAGATAATTTTTATACGATGTTGTACAAAGAAGTCTCGTCTTTTCGAGACATGGAAAAAGATGATAAAATACCATCTCGAAACTCTACATGTTTGGTTTGTTGTATTCTTTCACATATATATATGGTTCTCATAGCATCATTGTAAACCTCTCTGAGTGTAAAGCCCTCTCTGTTTCTGAAATATCATCGTTAAAGCAAATTGTCAGTAAAGTCAAAGGAAAAAAGATTTCATCAACTTTCAATTTGAAAACAAATTGAGGATAACACAAATACATACATTACGCGTCATAAAGCATATAGGCAGTATTGAGGGAAAATGTGATTATACTGCACTCTCCCAAATTTGGGGCTTTAATCACAAAAAGCACATTGTTTGTTTTGTTTTTATTTCTGCATTTTCAAAATAGAACATAATCATATACATAAAGTAACAAATATTTCTTCATTTTACATAATTATACATTTTTAAGTACATTAAATAAGATGCATACAAACACAAATATAATTTCAATGAAAAAAAAGAAAGAAGATAAATTAGAGAAAATGCAGGAGATCGCCATCATGAGCGGTAAAGCTTGAAATCGATGGCGGCCTCGAGAGAATAGCGGCAAACTCTTAAATTATATAATTGTACACGCGAAATTGATCAAGTGGGTGCAGTGAAAGTGCATGTGCAAGTGCGAATGGGGGTCTGGTACGTAATGTTTATAATCCAATACTAGTGTATTTTAAGAATTAATAAATTAAAAATATATTCGAATTCAGAGACATTAACTTTAACATTAACTGATATCATTGCTATATATTTTTGTTTGTTTTTGTATTGATAGAGATTTGATGCGGTTGACGCTCTCTGTCGGATAGATATTCTTAACCAAAGTCAACTTAGGTAAATGTAGGCGTATTATAGTCTTTTAATCGAAAGAATCGTTAAATTCACAACCAGGTTTGTCATTATCTCGTCTTCCGTTTAGCGGAATTCACAATGACTTCTGTTCAGTCTTTTCTCACTTGGAAATTACTCTTTATACATTTTGAAAACTTTTGTTAAAGATAAAATAGGCACTTTGATATTTCTTAGTTATCCCAAAGTGCCTTGAACACGATCGTAACTTTTTTTCTTCAAAATATCAAATCTAGGGCAATTTAACTGCGCCACTGTATATCTCATAGAAATCATGTTTGGATTCATACGTCATTTTCACGTTCACACATTTCAATTGATGGTGCACAACACTATTGAAATTGCTTTGGTTGATTTTTTTTTCTCGAAAGTAGTTGCTATCGTTGCTATTTTTATGACAGCAAGGATGGAAGATGACACTAGCCTTCCCCTCCCAATGACACTCCCCATCCCGGACAACCCCGACCCCCCCCCCCTCCCCACAGATATTTTATCGATATAATAATGGATAATTTTATAGCGCAAATGTCTACCAAGCAAGGCGCTGCAATATGAATCCGGAGCTGCTATACAGGCTACACTTTTCGGTGTCCACAGCATTCAAGGGATATTCCCATTTCCCTTCTATCGTAAGATGTGTTCTACGACAACATCGAAAGATTGGGTGATTTAAAACAGCAAATAAAGTCAATTGGGATGGTTAAAATCAGTATTTTCATTTTAAAAAAGAAATTCAATCTGGAAGTAGTTTATGTTTAATAGGTGTGTTCATGTAGAGTCCTGTTGCAATTAGGAAGTTGGTCACATCATGATCACGATATAAAAACTTTAACTCCACCAAATCGAATCTTAACCTCTTAGTTCAAGCATTGTATTCGATCTGCAAATATTAGATAAGCAAACATGATACCTTGTAAAAACCTTTGATATTTACAATTTAAAATGCAATTTGACTGCGTGCAGAACCTCCTAAATAGTCGTTAAACTCCCCAATGAGTTTGTCTTGTCAAAGTCTATATATTTTGTTCAGTGTAGATAATAACGACCATGTTTCAAGTCCTACCTTATCGATAATGATTACTATACAATAATAATGGGTTCTTGTATATAAAGCCCTCCTGTCTGACAAAATGTGACACCCCAGCCGCTCTACAATCATTACCCCATGCTTTAGAATGGCTGCCATTTTTTAGGCTCTAGCATTTGAAGGAATTAACTCCCGCGAAGAACCCATGTACGTCACCTGGGTCGAGTGTGGCAAATGTAGGTTAATGTCTTGCCATATGACGTAAAGTGCTGAGGCGGGAATTCAAACACGTACACTGTAGTGCACAGTCCTGTGACCTATCCACTAGACTACATCGCCTCTACGTCTCACTTTGAAATGTTAAAGTAAAACATTAAAATGATGGAATCATGAGCCGTAAATGTATTTTGAAATGAGTTAGGCCTATACATGTAATGGGGTAGAGTCAGGGGATGCAGGGGCACATGCCCCCACCCTCATCGACTGGCGAAATAAAAAAGGGGGAGAAATGGTGAGGGAAAAGAAGATGATAGACTTCACACCCAATTTTTTCCGTGATCTTTGTTCGATTCCAATCCGATTTTCTATGCCACCTTCATAAATAAATTATACTAGATGATTAGATACAGCAACAGAAATAAGTAAATGAAAATTAAACACTAATGCTCTAGTCAACTATTACACGAATACATAATAACATTTGATGTTGATGATAATAAAATTCAATAATTAGTGGAAGTATAACAATTGATATGTTTTGAATACATTAACTGAAAGATACAGAATGAAATCTATCATCAAATTTGTAAACTAGCCAAAGTGTAACAATGCTACATTGCCTTTCTTCTTCTTTCCTGCCACTTAAATTCGGAACCCTCCCCGTCCCTCAGCTTCATTCCACTACATCCGCCCTTCTCCCACATGATTCCCACACCGACCACATTCATTAAGAAATTCACTAAGAAGAAAAATATATAAGCGTGCTAATTAAAAGAAAGGAAAAACGCGCGCACACCCACACTTAACCACACACACACGCACGCGCACACACACGCACACACAAACACACACTCACACACACACACGCACACACAGAAACGCGCGTACACACACCCTTATTGATGACTTTGCAAATTCTTCTATCGAGTCAGATACCCCTAAGGTGCCAATAGACACTAAGCCATTGTCTTTGGCCAGCACAAGAGTCATAAGATTACCCTCGAAATAATCGTTTCGTTTAAGTGAGAATTAAAGGACTTTATTACGAATTATAATTCCATTACCTTTGCTTGGTGGAGGAAACACCCCCGCCATAACAAAAGGAATCAGATTAGTGCACGTGACAACCGTGGTATTATTGCGTACCATCGTACGTGCATTCATCAAAGCAAACAACAATAAATGAACACGATCTAAAGTTCACACTGTTTAAACAGATGCTTTGTAACAGATTGTCATTTGTCAATGATTTAGAATGTTTGATTGCCAATACAATAAATTAATGTCATCATGATCATAGATTTATCGTCACTCGTCAGCTAATTAACTAGTGTGCATTTTCTAATTCTGGGATGAGATATGTAGACAGTAGACACACCTAAGGGTGAAATAAATACAGCGGTTTATTATAAAATTATTTTTGTTTTATGTAAACTGGAACAAAATGTTGCGTCATCTCGACCGTCAGATATGTAACTAAACCATAAGTGGGTCGTATGTTTTAAAGTTCATCCACGGTAAATGTGCAATAAAAATATGTTGGCCATACCCCCTGGCCATATCAGTTTTGCATGACTCTTAAGTTTAATGCGATAAATCAAATGTTTGATATCGGGGATAGTTCGCGCAATCCAAAAGCACCAAGTCAGCAAATTTCTTTAACATGATTCTCTGAAGCCTGTTCTTGCCTCCGACCGTGTCTTGGACAATACATGTCGTTTGATCAAATATTACATACTATTTAGCAGATATAAAGATTTGATTGGTCCACAGTTCGTCACGTGATATCGACTACGAGGATCTCAAATTGCACTTTTCACTACCGGTCATTTTTAGATTTATTATTACCAACCTGTTAAAAGAAAGAGTATATGTTTACGTTATACAGTATCCAAGCTACACTGCAGAAACCACCGATTATTTATTGTTTGCATTTTATTAACTGCGCGCATTTGACGTGGAAGGCTGGATAAACCTCCAGATAAAATAAAGCGTGAGATCACAATCACACTGCAAAAACAAGGGTGTTAAATTCAGCATCATGGGTGTTAATTTTAACACTTTCCCGGTATTTATATCGGAAAACACCAGGGTTTGGAATTAAACAATTCAATTCCACTCTTGGTGTTGAAGTAATTCCGCCATGGTGTTAAAATCTAACACCATTATTTCAACTTGGTGTTAAAGTTCAATTCTAGTTTTGGTGTTAAAAAAATCCAACACCATTTGCTTTCAACACCAGACGTGTGTATAATTTAATGCTGATTTTTTGTTAAAATCAATACCAATGATATAACACTCAATTCAAAGAATCCTGCGATGTCTGTTGGATTTAGTGATAACAAATTTTCACATTTAACGGCATGATTGCGCTGATGAAATAGGATATTCAGACCTTGACTAAAAATTCCAAAACCACAATATCCTGAAGAGCTTCTTGACAGCTAGCTCGCGCATGCGCATGCACGATACGACATCATATCATAATGAAAACTGTCGTCCAATGATTTTGCTCGAATCCACTAACTTATGCGCATGCGCAAGTTCAACACCATGTATAACACCAAGACTCGGAACATCAACCTGAAATAAAAAATAAAAAAATCTATTCCGTGCTGGTGTTAGAAATTTAACACCCTGGTTTTTGCAGTGCACCCTAAATTTGATGTCACAAAGTGATATCAGTGCTTTCTAATCTAATGGACATTGAATGATAGTATGTGTAATATAACAATTTTGGACTGCAAGGGAGTAATATTTTCCATCGTGATCGTATTTTCCCTCTCTTCGGCGGACTAAACATGTTATATAACACACCCTACCAGTCAATTATAATACAGTATGTATATGCATAATTATCTGATCCCTTTAAGATCGGGCATTCTTACATTATGACAATTATCTATTTTCCATTTGTTGATACTGTCAAATAAAAATTATATGGTATCATAAAGACATTAACTTGAGAAGATAGAGCCACTCTAAAAGCAAAGATTGATAGATATTACAAACAATGACGAATCAAATATTACTGCAGCCTGCCATGAAGTTCAAGCATGTTTGATCTTGAACTTTAGACTGCCTCAAATCGTTTACATGTACGGAATAATAAACCATCTTCAAACCATTGTTAGGCCAAATTCTAACCATATTCAACAATATATTTGTTGGTAGATTGATGTGATTTTTACAATACCTATAAACCAAATGCACAAATCGAATTTTCTTTTGTTATTCCATCATTAGTTTTTGTTTTCATATTTATCCCACCCACCAATATATTATGGACTGATGAAACTATATCGTTAAAGTGATAATAGATACAGTATATTATTTTATTTATTTTATTTCAAATGATTCTGATTTGAAAAGAAATGAATAAGAATATTTATTAGGGGTCAATTTAAAGCAATACATACAATAACATGTAGGATCCTACGTGCTGTTTATCATTAACGAAATCAAACGTGGGATATGGAAAATCACAAGTACAATACAGTTTGTATGGTTATTTTGCTTTGAGTATCTTCTCTCTAGTAAATGAACATGCGCTGCCTTATTGACTCAACGATATGGAGATCAAGCACTTAATATATTTATTTATACATTGCAGTCCATTATCTTAAAATGCATACTTTAACTATCTAAGGAATAACAGAATGTTCATATTGAACTATGATATGACTAGTTTAATTCCAAAAGGAGCTAAATCCATTTTTGTAACTTGAGAGAAAAACGCATTTGTTTACCAGATTTTGTACAGGCGTCTACAAAAACGTGATATTAGAAGGTGCATTTTTTTTAAATAATTGCTCCCAAGATTTAGGTAAATACTTTTGTTGAAAGATGGGTACTGAAGTAAACAATGTTCTGATTTCAATAACTCAATTTTCATCAAAAGTCGATTTAGCTCCTTTTGGAATTAAACTCTTCATATGTTCAAGAGAACTAATATCCGTGAACTTGGGCTTTAATACACATCCATGTGCAGAATGAAAATGTTAAATATTTGTACTTTTAATATTAACCGAGCTATTGACTAAAGTAGGCATTGGTGGATAAAGATCATGTGACATCTACTCGAAAACAAAATACAACAGCGAGAAGGAGAAATTAAGGGGAGGAAATAAAACGACAGGGTGAATAGAAAGAAAGAGAGGGGGGGGGAAGAGTGTGAGAGAAAGAGAGAGGAGAGAACGAGAGAGGGGAAGAAAGAGAGGTGAGAGAGAGACCGACAAAGATAGATAGGAATTGTAGATATTTGAGTGGTCTGCATACATCAATTTGTATACCTACCTCATACCTGTATCAAAAGATCGAAGTTCGCAATCGCTTTCTTATTTATTTTCTCATTTCTATTATGGGAATGTGGGTGTGATTTCAAATCGTAAAATTCGCCGACTCTCAAAGTAGGGATTACAAGCCTCAAATCTTCGCCCAAGAAATTGATTCGGATGATGAAGAGGCTCTTACAAAACACGTCGAAACACCAAGTGGCTTCGCAACATCGACACCTAGTATCTGTCAGCAAACCAATTTATGATTTAGATCTATCCCTACTGTTCTTTGAAGACCTACAGACGGCGGAGCTTCGTGAATGCGTTCTGAGTTCCCGTGACCTCATTATTAAAAAAATAACACTACTGTTATTCATCATTTTCATCATAACCTAGCCTATAATCTAGGCGGAGTGCCGAGCTTTTTTCTTTGCTGCTAGACTAACCTTAAGCAGAACGTCTGATACGGCGAGACTACGAATCGTGAGTCGCGAAGCGGCTCACGGTTCGTAGTCTCGCCGTATCAGACGTTCTGCTTAAGGTTAGTCTAGCAGCAAAGAAAAAAGCTCGGCACTCCGCCTAGATTATAGGCTAATCATAACCTGGTTGCATGACGATATTTGAACTCCTTTTCAGATGCAGGTTTAGAGGACAATAATCAAAGACGCCTTCATACAGTTCAGTCTGCATGGTTGTTTGCAGAGGTGTGCCTTCGGTGTGTGGAGCGCGCAATTCGATTTACAAAAAGTATTCGTCAACATTTATTGGGAAATTTCTCTTAACTTTGTAAAATAATATTTTACAGAGGAATTTGGTCGTGACATTCGAATAAATATGGGGAATTCCGCCACAAATGGTAACCTTGAGACCTGGGATGTCGTCATTATAGTTCTCAATTTCGTCGGCGTCTTCGCATTCGGCTTATGGGTAAGAATTTGGCATTATATTCATAATAGACCTGTAAACATTCGAAGAAAATTCTGGCTACTAAAAAAACAAATATTTGGAAAACTGATTTTGCATGATCCTTGAAAGTTAAAAGATATAACTCCTGGAACCGGCGTCAAGCCACCAGTCCAGACCGGCAGTCCACGAGACCGCCGAGCCGGGGGACAAACAGTCTGTCACCGGTCTCCTAGGCCTTGACCACTTTTTATTTTAGTTTACACAAGACCGACATTATTGAACTCGTGGGCTGACGATCCCATGAGGCTGTCGATCTCATGAGGCTGTCGTTCTCGTATACTGTAAGTCTCGAGGAGCTTTCAGTCTCGTGGAATGTCGGTCTACTGGGATGTACGGTATAAAAAAACATAGTAGCGCTTATGTAACCAAAAGGGAAGTGCAACCGCTGGGAAATCTGGGCCAAGAAATGTCGGACAATTTTTCGACATCTCAATTTTGAACTTTTCGAACATGCCAAAGAATAAGTAAATAGTATATATAAATTTGGTTTTATTGCAGATATAAAGTACTCTAGTCGCTCAAATATCAGGATTTAACATAGATGCCAAAAGACGTGATTAAAGGGAGTAACCAGGGCAAGAAAGAAGAAAAAATAACGGGAAAATAGCAACAAGGAGTAAACAGATTAAAAAAATAGTGACTCATTCAAAGTTGGTTTTGTTTTATTTTTTCTTTCGTTTTATTCAAGTTATATATGGTCTAGATTTCTCTCAGAAATAACAAGAAATTTACAAAATAACCTTTTTTTTCGTTCGTACCTAAAATTGTGTCTGGATGTGCATTTATTATAATATTCTATTAGTATATATTACAATCAAAAAAGGATCATGATAATTTACTGCCTATAGTTTTAGACCATCTTTATCACCCACACCCTTCGTTGCCTTTTCCCCTCTTTTATCCTGTCTTCTTATTATACTGCAAATGTCTACCCTCCAAGAAAATATCCTGGCAAAGATGGTATAACAGTGTTGAAACTGAGATAAAACAACAACAACGTGTAACATAAATTCATCTTCTTTTTTACTATAAGGAATGGTATATTATTATATTCAGGAAATGCCACTGTTAAACCAAAGTCCTGTTTTATAAAGAGTTATTGATCCAAATATATCGCGAGTCCTCTAATCAATCGAAAGTTTGCAGTATCCTATCTCCCATGGACATAGTTGAGATTGATATCAATCGCAAATAAGTCGCGATTAATATTAACTCTTTATAAGAAGGGAACCAGAGCACGATAATAGTAACATTTGACTGATTGCCATATTACGCTGAGCTCAAAAACAACAATGCGACAGAAATTTTAAATCAATATTCAGAAGAATTACAAGTAGTTCTGAAGTTGATCATTAGTTTGATACGTACGCCCCCTGGACACTCGAGTTTGAGACATCTAGTGAGCGTGAAGACGAAGTTCCAGGTTGTTTCCTTATGTTCTTTTGTTAAGATAGCGTTAAATAAAAGTTATGAGTCCTCCAAAGTATTTACTCTCCAAATTTGTTTGGGATATTTGTGAACATTCACTACAGAATCTGCGTACTTTTATATTCTAGATTGTATTCCGAAAAGCGGGACTTGTTTGATGATCTGTCGAATAGCAAAAAGCAAGCATCGACTCTTTCTCACAACCCAGCATGATGGCCAGGGTTTATCTTCTTTTATTATGAAAATGCAATTCACGCTGAAAACGTAAACTTGATTCAGTTAGTCTAGAAAGTGGTTCATTTTACCGTTTTAGGTGGTGTCGGAATGCATTCGTATAGACTAAAAAAAATAAAAGAGCCTCATATTAAAACATCACTGACAAGGGTAAAACAGTTTTGAAAAAGGGATATCGCTTTCATTACAATATCTAAAAGTTTTATTGCCATTGCATAGATAATTCACTGAATGCTCTGGCAGTATACGGCTCTGGATTGGAAATGTTACCATCGGGATTTAAACAAATAATAATACCGCTTAGTAATTAAAGTTATTTTCCACTACGAACTTAAGATAAGTTTCTATTACAAAGGTCAGCTAACATGAATTTTAAGCACACATAAACTGCTTTTCCTTATTCAGCATAAATTCCACAACACAAGCATAGATCTTACAATGATCATCACATAATTTCTCCTGCCCTGTGTTCTGAAAATATCAGTTGATTTTTCATTCATATCTCGGTTATCTAAATGTGGTAGACAGTAGACTAGGAAACGCTGGGGTTGGAGAGGCAATAGAGAACCGATGTGAAGATGTTTGCATATACTCTGCAAATATACTTATGATCATTTTTCGTTTCTTTAGAAGGAAATGGAATCTGGTCAAAGTTTATAGGCAGTATAGTTCGATTGTGATGAAATTTGTTCTAAATTTATTGTGTAACTTACTAGGTTTTATGTCAGGCAATCTCATAAAGTTACTTCAAGGTCCATGTTAACAATGGTTGATCAACATTGTAAAATAGCCAGCGTGACTTAACAACAAATAGAAGTAAATCTTACATCATTTTATTGTAAACGACCGCATTACTACCACGACATCATAGCTAATGTAGGCACAGTGATGAGGTGTGTATGACGAGTGGAGATGAAAGATTAAAGAATACTTTGATGACAATTCAATATTCCTTAAATACCTGAAAGAAAATTCTGATTCGTTCTTTCCCTTCTCCTATTTGAGAGTCAATTAGGGGCTAGGGGTTAGAGTTTATTGAGTTTGAGTTTGAGTTTATTGATTTCACATTTCACATGCAGAAATAATACAGATAACAAAATATACATAAAAGACATATTGTTTAATAATATAACAAAATGATTATATTAATTGACAAGGTAATCATCACATTTGTTTGACAACTAATATCATTTAAAGGAAATCCAGATAAAAGTACAAACTGTGAAATGTGCAGGAACCTATAGAAAAGCAGAGCTTGTAAAGAATAGGTTCCTGGGCGACTTGAAAGATAACAGGGACAGAAAATGTTTACAGTAGAGAGAGGTACACAATTAAAATTAAGACGGTAGTAGTTTGACAAATAGTTGTTTGCGAGTTCAATACAATACAATACAGAAAAAAGAAAGAAAAAGAAATACATTAAACCGAAGAGTAGTAACGAGCCAATAAATAGCAGAGTATGCACCACACATGTTTGCACCACCTGAACGTTTACAAAAACCGAACAATAGAAATCATGAATTATTTATTCCTTTCCTGTTAAAATCCACTTAAATGTCACATAGGCAAAAGAACGCCTAAAATTGCAAATGAATTGTAAAATGAATTGTAAAATGGTACACGTTATAAAAAAAGAACATTATACATGTAATGTCTAATCATCATTATTATTGTAGGCATTCAACAAATGTAACTTGAGTTGCCCCCCCCCCCCCCCCCACCTCCGAAGGGTTTGGAATAAAATTCGCCTTCCAAATGGAGCGTTGTATTGCAATTCATACATGTAGGTGTGAGCCTTTCCCACACTCACACACACTAAAGCACACACGCACTTACGTCATGCTGGAGACGGATTAACGCATCGATCCTCTACCGATTTTCTTCCTCCTTCTCTAAATCACTCTCCTTCCCATTTGATCTTAATGTATCTCCAGTTCTTGTCATTGTTGACTTCAAAACGATAAAAGTGAATAGCAATTCAAACATTTAATTCAAACACAAACAAGTGGAGATGAGAGCTTCAAAATACATTACATTACATTTTCTATGAATAACTGTGAAGAAATAATTCATTTCCCCTCCCTCATATGTAAGTCAATTGGGGCCAGGGGTAATTGCCCCACTCCTAATATGAAACTTTAAATTAATTGTGTCTCATTTGGGGCGTTTCACTCCTATAAATAGGTATACACCTCCCCCGCCATCCTATCCTACAAATGATCTCCACACCTGCTTCCCCGTTTCTTTTTCCTTCTTTTCTTTCTTTCTTTCTCGCTTTTTTGTTCTGTCTTTCCCTTACGCTCCCTAAATATAGATATTATTGTATACTACAATTCCTCATCAGCTCAATGAGAAATAAATATATAATATTTTATCAATAATGTAATTTTGTTCCCCTTGAATAACAACATTTCCGTACACGTGAGTTCTAATGACAAAATATGATTGCGTTCATATTATACAGACCAATCATCAAATGAACATTGCTTCTAATAGTCATGATAATAACGTGTTTATTTAACAATGAAGAAATTTACTTGTTTATTAATTTATTTATCTATTGCTTACAGGCATCATGCGGAAGTGAAAAAGAAAGTACGAATGGGTATTTCTTGGCTGGTCGACAGATGCCCTGGTATCTGGTAAGATATTCTAGTTTCACCTACTAGTATTACAGCTTCTTCACGAAGCTATGAAAAGCATTCCTTTTAATTTCATGCTAATATGTATAATTTATTATTAACGAAAATATAAAGAAGCAACCTTTCATTCGTCAATACAATGTTTTTAAAGTCAATATCCATTATCTTTATCATATCTTGCTAGAAGTATTCGCCATTGTTTATTATATAAACAGCACTGAGCAGTAATTACCTTTAAATCATCAGAACTGTTCATCGCTAAGGTGTTGGATTTCATTCAGCAGATGTCTATTCTACATACCAGGATGTTTCATATAAACAAATATTCAATTCTAAATATAATAGAGGTAATACCCGGGTTCATGAACGAACGTCAATATGTCCTTTTTACATGATAAATCGAATATGTAACAATTGTTTGACTCTATGACAAATAGTAATAATTGATCTCGTGTTACAGAGCATGCAGACCGTTAGTTCTAAATATAATTTTGTTGTCATGTTTGTCTATAGGTGGGACTGTCATTATGGATGACCAACATAGGTAGTCGCTCTTTCATCGGAATAGCAGGATCCGCTTCAGCTTCAGGGTACGGCGTGGCAATTTTTGAATTTCAGGTAAATCGGTAACAATTGCTTTTCCTATAGTAACAGTTCATGGAATGGAAAAGAGAGAAGAAAAGAAAAAATGAAATGAAATAATTTGTTTATTTATTTATTTTATTTATTTATTTCCACATATGAGCGGAACGGTTCTAGGGACACCTACAGCCGGGACACCAGCTCCGGATAACCACCCTCTAGGACGAATAACCCCTAGGGCAACCACCCTCTAGGACGACTTTCCCCCAGGACAACTACCCCCGGACTACTATCCTAGAGGGAAGTTGTCTAGGGGGTAGTTGTCCGGGAGGTAGTTGTCCTAGGAGGAAGCTGTCTGGGAGTAGTTGTCCAGGGGTAGTTTATCCTGGAGGGTTGTTGTCCTAGGGTTAGTTGTCCCAGAGGGTGGTTATCCTAGTGGTGGTTATCCGGGGTGGATGCCCAGGGGGTAGGTGTCCGGGTACGAGGCGGAGCGCCCTAGTCAGCACAGCTGTTTTTTAAAGGAGTCCAATCAAAATACATAGCATGTTTTTACAAAAGAAACAAGACAATAAATCAAATACACATAAATAAAAAACAATGCATTGCGCATACAAATTCAATAAAACGTAACATTAAATCAAATAGACAAAGGTATATTCACACCTCATCCACCTTCTAGGGCCCTACCCTTTCCGAGTACATTGTCTTAGTTAGTATCCGTCACTGTAGGAGCACGGTGTTAGATATCTCCATTAAAATCTCACGAAACCATTTCCTAGATAAACGGATATACATGTGAATTGAAACTGTGATTTATATTTAATATGTCACGTTCTAATAAAGTTTTTTTTTTATCGATGGCACTTGAAATTAAAGTTAAGGCTAATTTCTAAAGCTCCAGTCGATATGTTGCCATACTTTTGATCATCATTATTTTAAAGCAATATTTCTCCATTTTTCCCGATGTAGCTAATAAAAATGATGAATAATTATCGTATCAATACAGTTTGTGTAATTTGTTTTCAAATAAATTTTATTCCTCTAGACACCCTTAATGTCACATACATTTTTTTTACAAAGAAAATCCACTTTCAATTGTCAATGTATCCGTTTCATGTGAATTTCCTTTTTTTCTTGTTATACAGGCGCTGAATTGCTTACTACTGCTGGCCTTCATCTTTATTCCTATATATTTCGCATCTGAGGTATAAAAAATCAATTAAAACTTCCCAATGTTTTAATTCTAAAAGTGTTTACTGTTTAAGAGATTTCCTGTGGATTGAGTACAGTTAAAGAGCTTCTCTATGTACACGATGAATATTTTGAATACTAAAGTACTGTTAGATGCTGCTTGTAAGTATCGGCTTGCATGGTGATGTAGATATAAAGTAATCCTCCCTCTCTCTCACATGGTACACCCGCAAGCCTACTGTATAAAGTACTGTTGATGATGCGCTAAGCAAAGAAAAACTCAATGCATTTAATCTGATACCTGTTTTAATCTACAGAATTGAAAACATCGTAAAAGGGTTTGATTCGGCTGGATCTTGAAGTTTTTTCACTCTAAAAATAAATCCCTATTGATTTTAATTCGTGATCCCTCTTATTTACCTCTATAAAAGATATCGACGGTACCAGAATATCTCAAGCATCGATTCGGCGGTGATCGGCTTCAGATTTTCATAGCAATCATCAACCTTGTCACAGCCGTTGTCGTCATGTTAGCGGTAGGTTCTTCTCCATCTATCTTTCCCTTTTTTGGGGGGGGGGGGCAATGTAAATTTATTGACACGGCAGCTACTGGTTATCTCAATGATAATGATGATAATAATGCTGAAATATATTAATACATCTACTCGCCCACATATTAATTCACAAATGCATTCAATTAAAAAACCATTGTTTAGGAATCTCATGACTACGTACTGACATCACCTAATTGTGTTCCGCTGTAACTCCTTGTTTAAAACAGTTAGAAAGCAGGTCACATACAGTAAATCAGTTGTTGTTGTGTCGGGTATACGCATCACGGAAGTGCTTGGGGTAAAAAGAAAAGTTGTGCTGCCAATTAAGTTATAACAGTTAAAACTGTATAATTATTTCGTTACCTGTAAAGCTGTTTCCCTGGAGTTTGGGCGAACAAAAGCTCTGACGGCTTGTTATTCATTCCACAGAGCGAGATGTACGCCTCCTCCCTGGTCATCCAGCAGTCCCTAGGATGGGACCTCTACACATCGATCATCGTTCTCCTGCTCATGACAGCCGTCTATACGGTAGCAGGAGGACTCAAGGCCGTCATCTACACCGACGCCATCCAGGCCGTCATCATGATGATCGGCGCATTTGCACTCATGGGAATAGGTAACATTTTCATCCACATTAAGTTCTTGATTTTTTGTACTCGATTTAGTGTTACTGTCTCCTGCATGTAGGTGATTCACAGGGTTGATATATTAAAGTCAGAAAGGTCCTCAATATGTTTCGTTATTTTCCATATTTCTGGACACAGTTGCGAGATTAGAACCTCTAAAAGCGGATCAGATTAGTAAGTTATTGCATTAGGCTTTTTTAAATGCACTGATCGAACAAAATCACGTTGATCAATCTTTGTTGTTTTTAAGTGAACTTAAGATTCGATCTAATCATAGTATTTATATGTAAAAAAAAAAATTGTACGGTGTTTCGATGAAATCGATGTATCATACCATCAATGTTTATCGAAGAACAACAAACTAATAAACAAAAAAATACGACATAGATGAGAATTGTGACAATGACAATTTTCGAGACGCAATTTTTCAACCGCTAATTAAATAGAATAGAAAAGAAGTGTCTTGTAATCAAACTTTGTAAAATACCTCACAGTTTATATTTGTTCCGTTCTTTTTTGTTTTCATCTCTTTAAAAAGCTTTCTCGCAGATTGGTTGGTCGATGGATACACTCCGGTTGAATTACATGTCGGCCATCCCCAACACCACCCAGCTCTCAGGAAACACATCCTGTGGCATCCCCACGGAGTCGACCTGGCACATCTTCCACCCTGCTGATGATGCCAGTCTACCTTGGACTGGCTCGGTCTTCGGGGCCCTGGTCCTGGGTTGTTACTTCTGGTGCACCAATCAGGTAGGTGTGGTGTTTCACAAAGATCCTAAGTTGAACTTATCTCTAAGTTGGGCTTAACAATCATGGAAAGCCGTTAGCATCTATGAAAATATTTTGTAAAAGTTATTTTAAAAGGCATAACAAGTTGACTCCAATCATTCATATTTTCTATTATCAAGGAGATTTCATGTTCTTGATGTGGAATTTATAACAAATCTAAAATACTTGAATTTTCGCTTTTGAATATATTATATATTAAGGCTTCAAAATAATGGCTCTCCATAATTTTTAAGTCCAACTAAGAGTTAGTTTAATTTAGAATCTTTGTGAAACACCCCCTGGTCTTGGATGTGGCGTGATACCGGTGACTCAATGTATACGGACAGTAATGCTTGCTCCGGCGAAAATTTGCTTGATTTAATGTCCACCATAAGTAGCAATGGGTTTAAGAGTTCGAATCCCACCCCGTCCCAGTCCGTCGAACGTCTTTAGAACGAGACATTAATCCACTTCTGCCACTTTACACCCGTGTGTAAATGGGAACTGGCGATTGCTTCTGTATAGTAATTGCAGGGCCCTTAGAAAGAACATTATTGGTACTGACGAAGCTTTCCTGTGTATACACAATTATTATTAACATATATCACTAGCGATATTATTTTCGATACAATTATTATTGTTATCAGATATATACTATTATTATTATTATCATTATTATTATTATTGCACATTTTACATTCTAAAAAAGCGGCAGCGGTGGGATGTGTTACTGTGGATGTGCTCTTCTAAACTTGACTAGACCCGTACATTCAACACAGAAACAGTTTCGTATAAGGGATGGGGTATGGGACATGTGCACTGATTCTATCTTCCTCTTACACCTCAGCTTATACACAACGGCCTGTTTTTTTCTTTGTAGAGGTGTCGTGGTCAATGGACTTGTGGAACGCAATGTAAGGGGTTCAAATCCCAGCAACACACTAACGCCCTTTGCAAAGGCATAAATCTACATTTGCCACATCCCTGTCAAGGTGTAAATGGGTACCTGCTATTTTAGAGCAGTAATTGTTATTATTGTTATTAGTATTATGATGAGTATTATAATACTATATAATTCTCTCACATTTTAATTGCATCCAAATGGACAGACCAATGCCGCAACCCACTTTAACACTAGCCCCATTCGCGGCTTCATCCACACTACGCGACTGCAAATCAGGATAATTATTTAACTACGACTAAAGATAATACATTTGTTATTGTTCATCTTTCCCCTTTTTAAATCTTGTTTGTTGTTGTTTTACTTCAAGGTGATTGTCCAACGAACGCTCGCAGCCAAAAATGTTACTCACAGCAAGGGTGCTTGCATCATGACGGGCTACTTCAAGATCCTACCCATGTTCCTCATGATTATCCCTGGAATGATCAGCCGAAGCTTGTGGCCAGGTCGGTGTATTTAAAAGGAAAAAAAAAAGAGAGAAATGGTGCCTTAATCAGATGTGTCGTTTGTAATAGTTACTGAGGATGAGCAACTCTGAGCAAGGCTTTGTACCTTCCCGCTCTCTCTCTCTCTCTCTCTCTCCCTCTCTTTCCCTCTCTTTCTTCCTCTTTCTCTCTCTTTCTCTCTTTCCTTGACTCTCCTCATTTGCGTCTATCTTTATTTATCTGTATTTACTCTTCTGCATCACTAGGAACCTCTTGATTTGCATGAATTATTTAAATTCCATAAGACGTCAAGCTTTTGTCGAATATCGTGCAGTCCTGGTTGGATATTACTTGTTTTGCTTTTCTTAATTATAAGTTTAATGCAATACACATTTCCATTTTATAAATAAATGAGGTGAAAGGGAAAAAAAATCATTGTTAGTAACAAAAAGTGAGCAATAATTTCCTGCTTTGATTGTTTTATTTTATTGGCTTCAGATCTTGTTGCCTGTGTTGACCCGGATACTTGCGAGAGGGTTTGCGGGAATCCTGCCGGATGCTCAGACATTGCGTACCCGAGGATGGTTGTCCAGCTTATGCCAACAGGTAAGAAGAAGATTCAGAAGCGGATCTAGAGGGGAGGTTGGGGGGGTTGCAACCCCCCCCCCCCTTGGGCGGCCCAAAAAAAAAAAAGGAAAAAAAAAGGGAAAAAAAAGAAAAAAAAAAGAAAAAAAGAAAGAAAAAAGAACGCACGCTGGAGAGAAACCCTTTCAAGTGCAAATATTGTGAGAAGATATTCAACTCATCTGGTAACTTAACCAAACACATGATAACTCTGGATATAACTATGTATTAAACTGTTACTTGATTTAAAAAGACGTTATCATGCACTGCTTTTTATGGTCTCCATTGTGTTAATAGATGCCAGGAAAACATCACTTACGGGGTTCAAATAAACACCCCCCAAAAAATCGGCTCGCCGCTTCGCGGCTCGTGGACGATGCTCGTGGACGAATTCACTCCTGGGTCCCGTTTTATAAAGAGTTGAAATTAAAGGCCGGCTGTACTAGTTTGGCTAGGAGGGATTGGACCACACAGGGTGGTCACTGACAGGTGGCTATCTCATCAACTCAGCTCTCAATTAACATAAGAAAAGAACTGTTCATTGGGGACCAATGGTCACCGATTAGGCATTGTTTCTACAAAGAGGGAGCAAGCTTAGCTACACGTAGTACATTCAAAGAAGTAGGGCTTTAATCACAATTTATTTGCGATTGATATCAATCGCAATCATGTACATAAGGGATAGGAGACTGCAAGCTTGCGATTGTTTGGAGGACTTGCGATTGATTTGGATCAATCGCAACTCTTTGTAAGACAGGGCCCTGGATTCTTCCATTCCCATTGACTTCAACACCGGGGCCACCCGGCTCTAGTTACCAGTGGGTTATCATGCATGGTCCACGATGGCTTTAAGTCCAATCAATCAATAATAGCAATATTTATAAAGCGCAACATATCCATCTCTAGAGATGCTCAAGGCGCATACAAATAATTTTAATTAATATTCAACATACTTAAGATTAAAGAAATATTAAATGTTAACTTGCATTAGATCATACAAGTTCATGGTGCCACGGTACATACAATGTGGCACAGTGTGATTGTTGATCAAAGATTACATTGTATAAATAAGAATGCAGTGATATGGATACCTGATAATGAAGAAGCATTAGAGATATTGATGAATAATTGACATAATAATGCAAAATATCAAATCCCACCTTATCCGATAATGATATAGAATTTTACCAAGCCATCCTGTTCACACGAAGATCCTATTACGGATAATGATTCTGTTTGTATACAACATGTTTCTTCAGTGCTGAACAAAATAACGAAAGCAGCATATATTTATTTATCTCTATACCATCTTGTTAATGATTCAATGTATGTATGTGTCATCTTCAAAATAAATATTTTGATTTAAGAAATGGTATTGCATCAAAGTAAAGGTTGCTGGATATATATATATCTTACATTCATCACCATATTATTATCCAAGTACGCTTTTAATTCACTGTTTACGTTTACAACGATTTTTTCGGCCCGATTTAAAAATGCTAAACCCCCCCCCCCCCTTGAAAAAAATCCTGCGTACGCGCCTGACGATTACAATCGGTTATTAAAGGTTCACAGATTGCTAATTGCTGGAGTAAAATAAAGTTATAGTAATCATAATTATATGTCATTTTTTTGCACGTTTAGGACTACGGGGCCTGATGCTTGCCACTATGCTTGCTGCCATGATAAGTTCGTTGACCTCAATCTTCAACGCGTCCAGCTCCATGTTCGTTCTCGATATTTGGTATAAGATCAGACCGAGGTCGACCGAACTCGAGCTTGTTATCGTTGGAAAGTAAGAACAAATTATACGTTACAATTCTACTAAGATTTGATCTTCAAGGAAATGTCAACTATCTAAACATGATTGATAGCATCTTCGTTCGAAAAAAATTAACTCATGGCAAATTTCAATACCCTATTTCATAAGTGCAAATATCCCATCGACATATAGGAATCATTTTCGGATTAGGTAATACATTTTTGTATTGTTCCCACAATTCAAAAGGTGAGGTACGAGGCCTTTGAAATTGCATTACGTTGATTTTTCGAAAGTAGCAGTTGCGATCGTGTTATTAGATTGAAATCTAAACAAACATCGTTTTCCTAAATTTTGGTGCATTTAATACTTTTAGTCAGATTTAAAATCGAATGGGGGTCAAACCCAGGAGGCTACTGTGGAAACATTTCATTCAACATTTTTTAATATTGAAATTCTTTGAATATGAAAGGTAAAACATATAACTAATCATTCAAGGATTTAGAAGATAGTTCAGCCACAGGAATATTTTCCCAAAAAATATTAACAGCAGGTTTGTTTTTCTTCGTGTCTTGTGTACACACTGCATCACACTGAACGACGAGGGCTATAATAGTGTTAATAATTATTCGCTGTGTTTGAGGTATTTGCCTAATTAAAGCTGTTTTCGAAGTTGCGTCTGACTGTCTTATCCTCCATGCAGATTCTCTACGGTTGTAATGGTGGTGGTCGGGGTGCTCTGGATACCGATCCTCCAGGCCTACGGCTCGGGGGAGCTCTTCACCTACATACAAGCAATCAACTCATACCTTACACCAGGTGTCTTCTCCGTCTTCACGGCCGCCATCTTGTTTCAACGGGTCAACGAAACGGTAAGATTGTGGGGGGCGGGAAAAGATCAAATATGATATGCACATTTTTGTTTTATATTAAGAGACCCGTTCGTGGACTAGGTGACGGAAACCAGAGGGATTCCCGTTTGGGGGGTTCCCCCTCCCCCGATAATCCTGGAATCTCCACCCCCCCCCCCCCCCCTTCCCCTCTGTAAAGGGCTGACGACGCTACGTGTGAAAGAAGTTCGGCAGACGTTTAGCACATTTTTCTAGCAATTCTGAATTGAAAAAACTACCTTTAGTAGTCTGAAAGTTTAAATAATTATAATTACCTTCTGGTAGGCTTAATCAATCCTAATGATGTAAATGATCATCATACAATGCATATCGACAGTGGATTTTGACGTGTGCCTAGATTTCACACTGATTGTTATAAGTGTAGCCCAATTGTTTCTTCCATATTTGAAAGGAATAAGCTAGATAATTCGTTGAGAACGGCTTCCTCTGTCATATCATTTAAAAGATTGTTTAAACAAAGTTGTAATTTGTGAATGGCTCAGCCGAACATACACTACGTGCATGTTCTAAAATATCAACATGACTTATTCACATAATTGCGACTTAAGCAATATTTTCCTATTGACATTACTGTTTACTAGGTTAATGATATATGTTCATTTTGCAAACGAGTATTTTTTTGTTTAACTTTTCTGTATAAACGTTATAAACGATGTAAATATGTTCATATTTATTCAGGGCCCCATGGAAGACCACTACTTGTTGGTTAATGGGCTACCCTGTCAAAAGATTAGAAATAAATAAATAAATAAATAAATAATGATATATCACATGTAATAAGCGCTGAAAACAATGTTTCTAAGTGCTTAACAATAAAGAAACAATTATGTTACATATTTGGTGTGCCTTCAAGTTAGCTACTGGGGGGGGGGGTCTCTTCCGTTTTGTTACATGGGAGTCGTCAGGGCATCAGGTCCCGCACACAAATCTCCTAAACTATTTTTTTGTTTAAGAAAAAAAAGAAGAAAAGAAAAGAAAGGGGCAAAGAAAGTGAAACAAACAAAATGAAACGTTATATAACAAAATATTCGTACTGTCCCTTTTTTCCATCTTCAGGGAGCTTTCTGGGGCCTGGTGTGTGGGTTCGTAATTGGCCTGATCCGAGCCGTCCTCGACTTCGTGTACGGTGTTCCATCGTGCGGTCAGGAGGACAACCGACCTGCGATGATCAAGGACTTCCACTACCTCCACTTCGCTGCTTTCGTCTACGGTCTCACCCTCATCCTCGTCATCGGTTTCAGTTTTCTCACAGATCCTGTACCTCCGTATAAGGTAAGCATTGGCGGATCCAGGGGGCTTGGGGGCCTTCTCCCGGGAAGACCCAATCTGGCATAAACAAGATCGCATCTTCTTTAGAAAAAATCGATCCAAGGCAATTTATATAGCTTTGTACGTCAAAGTTTGAAATGTGCGAACACTACAATGACTTATTACCTTATGTCAACATGATTCCTATGGGACAATATATTAGGGTTTTGATTTTGAAATTGCCCGTAAGTTGATTCTAGGGAAGTAGTTTCGATCATATTCATTAACTAAGTAAACACTCAAATATATCGTGCCCACCCTTCCCCGGCATAAATTGTTGACCCCTTACAGGTACTCGAGAAATGTGAACCACCACTCCCTTTTTTCTTCGCTGATATCAGAGTGTGTTTGGGATTTTACCCTAACCTCTAGAAGACATTACGAGCCAGAGCAAAACAACACTGAGTTTCTATACGAAATCTATTTAATAAATAGATTTCATATTCAGATGGTCATATCTCAGCCAATACTTAGCATATTCAATTGGTTTTCGACATTTGGACATTATTTTTGATGCTCTTTCGGAAATTGAAGAAAAAATTGAGAAATTCTCAAAATTGATTTTTATGATGTCACAGCTTCGGTACTCTATTCAAAGCGCACGACGTCAAAATACATGAATATTCAAAGCACTGAACGCCAAATACATGAATATTCAAACCACTGAACACCAAATACATGAATATTCAAAGAACTGAACGCCAAAAACATGAATATTCAAAGCACTGAACGCCAAACACATGATTATTTAAAGCACTGAACGCCAAATACATGAATATTCAAAGGACTGAACGCCAAATACATAAACATTCAATGTCTATATACACATAACAAATTCCCCCAATTTTTTGTTCTTCAATTCTTACAGTTGGTACGCCTGACCTGGTGGAATCATCTCTCTGGTTTACCAAGAGTGCCCATTTCATCAGAAGAAGAAGAAAAGAGACTCAAGAATGAATTGATTAGGGAAGAGAAGCAGAAACAAGCTGCGATAAGTAAGAAAATTAAACCTACAATTTATGCTATACATAACTTCCTTCTAGTAGGCTAGTTTTTCTTTACTGCTGTCCGAGTTCGTAATAGCTAGTTATCAAGGCTGATTTTCCACTACGTAGAAGGAAATGTGGTTCCGCTATGACTGTTTCTGAAATAAGCATCATTTTCAAATTTGGCTCAATTCTCAAAGACATAACTTATAACAGTGCGAACGATTTAGATGCATTGCAAACAGGCAAATGATTGCCTAACGTTCATCTTTACTAGTTTTGCTTGCTCATACTTTATTTATAAAACTTTAGTTATACTTTTGATAAACCTAGATGCTCAAACGAGAACAGGACTGAAATGGAAACTGTGGTACATCATCTGCTGCATCTCAACCTCTCCACCCGAAATCGACGACGGCGATGAACCGGGCGGTGACCACGACAGTGTGGACAAGGGGAAGGAAGCAAGTGTCGAACAAAAAGCCTCTGCCTACGAGAACCCCAAATGGGCCCGCTTTGCCCTGGCAAACGGCATTTTACTTGGTGGTGCCTGTGCATTTATTCTGGCCTATTACGGTTGAAAAATATAGGCCTTATTTCATTTTATTATATCACGATCGCAGAGACTTTCGGAAATTCAATTCAAGCGCATTTTCAGTACCATAAGAGATTTCGCCTATATAAAACATTATGGGATTACGTAATTTTAGCTACGATCGCATGAGGTCGTCGTTGTTTGAAACCTAGAAGTTATAAAATACGATCCACAACAATGATGGGGTTCACACGCGAACCAAAGAATGAGTATTCTCAAGATGTAAGAAACAAGCTGTGTAAGCATTCATTAAATCTTTTCTTTGAATACGGAGTCAATTGCATCCACACGGGCACACGGCACATAACCTAGAGCGAGGACCGTGGATTGAAGTTATGGCGGTAACCTTGATATCTATCGTGGTTTATTACTTCAAGTGAACAACAAGATAACATATTGGCGTATGATCATAGTTATTAATTGAAAACTTTCATGATTTTGTTTTGTTCGTTTCCTTTTTTATAGGCACACACAAAATGTAAGGAAACTTTAAGTGGGAAACACGGTGCCTGGGGCAGCACCCCCTGTAAAAAGAAGCTTGTACAGTCATACATATAATATAGAATAATATGAGCATAATAACGTGAGTCAAGCATATAAAACTCATTACATCAAATATTAACTTTAAAAGCGTTCAGTATTTCAAAGGGTCTCCTAGCCATCTGTGCCTCATATTAAACATTCTGTTCCATAACTTTTCGTTCTTACCATTAGCATGTATTTTTTTTCTACTCTTATAATTATTGTTTAATAATCATCGTCATTATGATCTAGTTTTCAGCTAATATATATGTTGTCTTTGATAAACGAAATCAGTCTACTTATAAGAGAAGGCTGAGTTCTGGGGAGAGGTCCAAAATAATTTGTGTGTGTTTTCATTGTTCTTGTGCATAATTATGTGGAAGAACATCAGAGGAAAAAAAGTTCCCTGAAAAGCATGGCTCTTTAAAATGCCCCCATATGCTAAATATGACAGATTACAGCTTAAAAATTAGGCCTAATTTTTATGCCACATGTTTGTGTAGTCCCATATATATCTGTATGTGTACAGTGCTTGTTACTTTACCAAGACTGGACTGAGTACACACAAATACTTATAAACTACACGATCAACCTTTTCTGATTGATTCCACACCGTTTCTTTCACAATACAATCGCATGACCAGCACTCAACTAAACCCGACGGTAGGTTTAGGCTCGATGCAAAATTGAGTTTAGCAAAGAAAGTTCGACGGAGGTCTAAGGCACGTACAACATTCAAAACTGAAACTGGGCTTAAAGCCCCTCTAAAGTATTGGGAGCTAGAAACATTTTGATGGCAAAATTTCACTTAAATTGTATCATGATGTGAAAGAGTATGTCATTTGAGACACATTTCTGCAAGGATATTCAAAACAAATGTGCTTAAAGTTGAATATTGATGAAAGAATACAAAATTAAGGTTATTTCCGTACAACAGAAAACCCCAATCATGTATTATTTTATCAATACTTGTCTTTAAACTCCTTTTTTGGGGAGGGGGAATCTTTGCAGAATTGTGTTTTAAATGACATCCTCTATGACTATGAGTATATAAAGCTTTGTTTATAATCGGAGTTGGTTTGATGCTAAAGTTTTCCTTTAAGCTTAAAGTGAACCGGTAACATTGTTGAATATACAAAAAATCATGACAAAATTATATCAAACCACAAAGATACTTGTGGTTTTCTTTGAAGGCGTCAATGTGTAACCCCCTTCTAACTTTAAATTTTCCCAACCGTTTTTTATGAAAATAAGACATAAAATAGGCTTTAAAAATCTGTTTAACGAATAAATGTTTGAATAGTATGTACAGCCAGTTCATTGCTTTGTGAAGATTAACATTCACCTAAAATTTATTAAAATGATAATAATATACTCTTCTTTTGGGGGTGCGTGTGTGTACATAGTTGTTTCTTTGGAAAAACGGATTCTTCAAAATTGCCTTAATATATCTATCTCATTTTCGTAAACATTTAAGAAGTTTGCGTCATAGTAAAGCTGCCCTATTTTCAAAGTCATTATCATCTCTTGCATGTATTAGTGTACATATAGGCCTACATTAAGTTAAACCGGACGCCAGGTCTTTTGCACGTTCAACAAAGAAAAACGTAGACTTCAGGCTAAGTTCCTTTGTTAACCTCGACTTTAGACAAAGCCCAAACCCAGCGTCGGGTTTAAATTTTGGAAAAGTAGAATACGGGCCATAAGGTTTGAAGGGGATTTCCCAGAATATCGGCGCTTCATATTAAAGGCCGAAGGTCATCGAGACTGAAAGTCTTTGAAATTGGCTTATGAGACCAGAGATTTCGTTCACGTGAATTCCCCAGCTAGGTATCAGAACAGTTGTGAGACAGAACTCTTTGTTTCCTAGTGTAACCGCTTCCTATGTAGAAGGTGAGGTGGTGTGACCATCCCCCCCCCCACCACCACCACCACCACCACCACCACCATCATTCAAAATGGTTAATGATGCTCCTAATGCTATGTGTTGCTTTTCTGTAGATGGTGTTTTCTTGCACGCTAAGAGAGAAAAATAAAATGTTGCCGCATGAAGTAAAAAGAGCCTGGTAATGTGTGTTTTTTTCACTCTCCACTGAATCCTATAACCGGGTAATAATAAAAATGATTACAATGTAAAGCGTTGAGGAACGTAGTAAGATCTATACAAATGTGACTGTCATTATGATTAGAGTCATTTCTCTTCATAATTGTAATTATAACAATCATTTTTTCAATACGTTATACTTGTAATCGGAATGATAGAATGTGCTCTAAAAATAACATTCAGTAGAAGCCATTGATTATTTTTTGAGAAATACATGATTGGTGCAATGGTAAGTAGCACTTTTTTAATGGAGAGAAAAGAGAGAGAGAGATAGAGAAAGAGAGGGAGAGTGAGTGTCTGAGAAAGAGAGATGAGTGGTAGGGAGAAAAGTCAGGAGATAACTGATCGATATTCAGGTAAGCAATATTAAAATAACTTCTTTCTTATTCATTTACATACAAATACGGAATAATGTTTGTATGGAGCTTCATGATATACTCTTAAAAGACAAACATTTATTGATATACAAGATATGATATTTATCTTCCTCAATTGTAGATTAAACATATTTCCTGGTTGTGACCGGTTTGTCACATCCTGTTAGTAGTATCAAATTTGAAATAGAAGTTTGTAACATCATCAATTATACTTTAAATACTTACGATATCAGGTAAGACTATAATAACAAACGCTTTAAATTACCGCTCCCAGTTATTGAAAATAGATACGTTTCCGTGTGTTTGAGTGCACAGTGTGTTCGGAAATGTTTATACCTTAGGCCTGATCAACGCCATTATTTTGTTAAAGGCAAGATCCAACCTTAATATGCAACTACTCTAAATAAAAGCAATATTTTATGTTGACAGCCTGTCTGGAATCTCCGCAAATTGCGAAAAATTGAACAACGTCGATTTTTTTTTCCCCCGCTTCCATTTAAAATTATTAAAAAACTTGAATTCGGCGTAAATATTCATAATTGAATGACACACGCCCTTAAAACTAAAACAACAACAATAACATCAGAGAAGCAAACTGGTGAAAGTTTGAAAAAATCGGACAGACAATGAGAGAGTGTTGTGTTTTTGTTTAAATGTTGTAATGACTATACATATTTGGGCACTTCAAAATGCAATCGATCATGCCACTGTGACGTGCTGCCGGAAAACTTTCCGATTGTTTCGTTTCAGCACACAAAATGAATATAATATAAATCTGTCATAAATTTTTGATCAGGGGAATCTTTTCGGTTAAAGGACCTACAGTAATACGCTACTCAGAATTTATTTTGAATAGTGCCCCAAAGGAGAAGGAACTCAGAAGAAAAAACACAAAAATTGATGACGTTTTTGTAAACGAGCGAGTTTCTCCGTGACTACTATACTATCCACTGACCAAACTGCCAATTTGAGATTAAAATAGATTTAGAGATCTCATACTTCAAACAACTCGCTCGGCTTCTGTAGAAGCCCGTCGTCTCCAAAGTGTTAACGCTCTCTTATTGGACCCATTTTTGTCAATCTGTCACCATCCTGTTTCTCTTTTTTGTAATGCGTTTTATACAAATGAACTTCTACAAGGGTTGGAATGCTTTTTTTAAATCGTATTTCATGATGAAGCTGTATTCAAGTTTGCCAAGGCGTAGGCAAATTATGCGTGCTATTTCTTCGTGTGGAAAACATAAAGAGAAAACTATAATTAGATACTCTTACACTTTCGTTTTCGAAACGAGCACGGTATTATTACAAGTTGACTTGTACCTACTGTGTGGATCCACGTTTGGATTCTTTTTCTTCAGAAAGCGAAAGGCGAATCATTAAGAATCTTACATCATCAACAATGATAACAAAGAACGGCACCAAAAACTAAAAACATCAGAAATTAAGTATCGAATCCTGTTTGCCCCTAAACTGCTTCTGAAAAGTTCATACTCCTTATATGCTTAGTTCCTCTCCGAAATACTGTTTTCCATTTTTATTGGTGATTATTACAACCTCATTTTGTCAAAAATTTAATCGGAAACATGATGATAGATCAGATAGAATCGTAAGGAAGAGGCACAAAGGCAATTGTTCAGCTTCCGACTGAAATGGTTAGGTAGATTTTTCAATGAGAGTAATGGAGCGTGGAAAACATTTTTTTTCTTACTGGTTCAACTTATTGGGAGGCATTAAGCTACTGCTGAACTGCTCTTATAATATAACCACACTTAATGATACTCTAGTTCAAAAGAAAATTCCGTCATTTTACGTAGAAATCTTAAAGGCATGGGAAATGATTAGATACTGCACTACAGTGAAGGATGTTTCTATATCTATACATGAACCAGTTAAAGTTTCAGATCAGATTATTTGGCACAACAAACATGTGGTGTATGATAATCAGTCGCTCTTTTATAAAGGCTGGTATGACAGTGGTCTAGTATTTTTAGGAGACCTTTTTACGAGAGATGGCTTTCGGTCAACAGAATATATTAAATCGCAGGTGCATTCCAAACGAAAATGCAATGCAATGTTTGACTATGCAAGACTTAAACGAGCGATACCTCCTGTATGGGTCAATAGTTTAAAAGAAGAATTTATGCATGATTATACTAGACAAGAAAATGAAAACAATGTTCCATATCTGTTGGTGGCAAATAAGGTAAAATATGTTACTGATATAAGTAGCAATCGTTTCTATAAACTCATTCCTTCGAGAACTGTATTAACTAACACATGTTGCCTTTATTGGGAAAAAACTTAACGTAGATATTGATTGGTTTAAGGTATTCAAGCGTAATCTTGCTCAAATTAGAGAAAGCAAATTACGAGAGTTTAATTTGAAATTACTGTATAACCTATTGCCAGTAAGAAGTAATCTTTTCAAATGGGGAATATCCAATGACGATGTATGCCCAACATGTAATATAAAAGAAGATATGAATCACGCATTTATAGAATGCAAACTAATTATTGAGCCCTTCATTAAACATATCAAGGAAATATTAAGAGATATATACAAAGTAAGGATACTGACGCTCAATATCCAACACCTACTCAAAATAGAATGTGAAAGTCATTGTATACTATTCTTTACAATAGCATTTTGGACCATTTATAAATTGATTGTTAAACGAAATATAACTGGGATAGACAATAGAAAAGTTGCTTCTAAACAAAATCTCCATAGAGAAATTATAAAAAGAATGGAAAGTAAATCAAACTTAAAGATGAACAGAAAGCTTTTACCAAAAGAACTGTTGGGTGTTATTTAAGAAAAGAAAAAAAAAAGAAAAAAAAGAAAAAAAAAGAAAGAAAGGGAATAAAAACTATCAGTATAATTTGTATGTTAATTATGATTCAATTGCTTTGCAAAGCAAAACTTAATTTCAATTCTTTGTTATGACAATAATAATGTTTTTGCGATTATGTAAATTTGATTTGTAGTATTGTATCTTTGAATGTAACCATGTATATATAATCAATAAATCCTCTGATGAGGCAAAGAAAAAAAAAGTAAGGAAGAGGCACGTATTAAAGACCATTACTGCCACTGACAAAAAAATTGTTTCTATATTAAAAGAACTTTTTTTTTCCTGGAAAAAAAAAATTCTTTGTCTTCGGGAAAATTTTGGTTTTGTTTTCTGGAGAAAAATAAATGATTTTTTTTTTTTTATGAAAATAAAAATAATGTCTAAATTATGCACTGTTCTACTTTGTTTTTTTTTCAGGGGGAAAATATCCTGGCCGCGCGCCGTGCACGTAAAATTATAGTGCACCAGATCGTTCAATTTCAGTTCTCAAAATGCAAAAGGTCCTCCTCGGTCGCTTTGCCCTCTCGCTCGCTTATTCCCGCCCCCTGCATACGTCTTGCCACTGATGCAAATACGAGGTTGTCTAGATTAAACGTCATTGGAAAACAATGTGTTACTATAATTGGACAGTGTTACTTAATTTAGAAGAAGAAAAATCCCAGAAAACTTGTTAAAAATATATTTTTCCATAAAACATAAAGAAAAAGATATTTAACAAAAATTTTTTTTTTTTTTTTTTTTTTTTTTCATTGGTAGTAATCAGCTTTCGTAGGCACTCATGGTAGGTAGCATCATTGTTGAATTCCGTGTTGACCTTCGAAACTTCGGCAGGATGCTTCGGCGGATATCACTCTTAAAACGTAAAGGACATAATTCTTTGTACCTACACATTTCTATGCCGAACCAAGTAGGGGGAATGCCATTATATAATTTGGAGTCACTTTAACTTAATTCGAACCCTAAATAGGACATGCACCATCGATTTGATTTCGTGTTTTTTCAGGAGGAGGCAATAATAATTAGGACAAAATCGGTCATAATGCTTTGTCCAAATCGCGGGGGCGATACCCCTGCTCCCCCTTCAATATTATAGCCCATGTTGGCATGTAACCTCGATGGTAGCATCTTTTTTCTTTGGAGAAAGAACAGCAATTAAAAAAAAACCTTGGAGAGAATACTTTACATTACGTTCCAATTGCTTTCTTATTTCGAATGGCTATGAGATTCGACACCGATTTCTGTTTCACAGGCGTTTCAACTTTTCAGATATTAAAGACCATATCCGAATTTAAACATGAAATGAAATGGATGGAATATATAAACCTAAATCTTATGAGCCATATACTACAATAATATCAATTATATACCAGTTTAGTGGCTGTCAGAGGAGTATAGCTCTCTGAAACTCAAAATCTAAAGCTTTGAAAATGGGATATTGTCGACCTAAAAACTTGCTATCGACTTGATGACATCATTTCATGTGGAGTTCGCATATTCACACTGACTTTGCATTAATTAAGCGAGGCTCATCGCTTCTGCTATATAGGTGAACCGGTCGGATCCACACGTTATGTCGTCACTGTAACTTCGGCAAATTTGACCCCTGTTGACCCGTAATTTGGAGGGATGCGGAAAATGGGGTTTTAAATTGATTTGGTGCAATAATGAAATGGTAAATACTTTTTTCATTTATATTTGTATTCTACATTCATCATTCTTTCAGTTTTCCATTTACATATCAAGTTGTATTTTCATCGGATAGGGTCTTCAACAATCCAATGTACCGATTGTATACGTTGGTCCGTATGCATTTGTTTGTTTGTTTGTGTTACACTTAAAGATAAACTTGAGTTCTGGTAAAAACAAAGAAAATTAATTCTCACAGAATAAAACGAAACTTACACTGAATGTTCAAGATTACAAATAAATGACATGTGCCAAACAATTTTGGAAGAAAATATATACTGGCTGAGTAATGATCATAGAAAGATAATGAAATCAAGGTAGTACCAGCCCCGACAACATGTGTGTTGTCCCATATGTAGCTTTCTGTGTACAGCGCTTGTTACTTTGCCAAGACTCGGTCAAATTTGTTATGATTTTGATGACCCCAGAACCTTGCAGTGCACACCAATACTTACATGCTACATGATCAACTGTTTCTGATCCTTTCCACACCTTTTCTTTCACAATGCAATCACATTACCAGTACTAAAGTTTATCTTTAATTCTTGTATGTATAACTCTCTTTAAAAAAAAGAGTGAATTTTCAAAATCACGGACGTCACTCCTCTGGAGAGTGAAAATGTAGTGAAAATAGAGTGAACATTCACTCTTTTCTTCTTAGAGAGCACTCTAAATCAATCGATTTTCACTCCTAAACAAGTGATCACGGACGTCACTCCCAAGAAAGTGAAAATAGAGTGAAAATTCACTCTTTTTTTAAGAGAGTACACAGTATAAATAGGCCATTTTTGTAATGTAGCCAAATTTAATGCATAAGTCTTTATGGAGTGCCTCAATACAAATTATTTCATTCACTTGATAAGAATAATAGTATTTCAATAGTCAGAATGCCAACTGCATATATTAAGCGTTGCTAGGTAGGTCAAGCCAAAATGTTTGTCCAACCTGGCAACAATTAGGTATGCAGTTCGGATTCTGTCTGTTGAAATACTATTATTCTTATCAGGTGAATGAAATAATTTGTATTGAGGCACTTCACAAAGACTTACGCATTAAATTTTGTTACATTACCATTGACCCAGAATTAAGGCATGAAGGCTGTAGATCAGTAAAACAATCGTCTCCTCTACATACCGGTACACATATTCAGTAGAACCAATCACGTTCAAAGCAATACATCGTCCGCTCGCGCGCCGCATGGAAACATTTTAGGGGATATCCCCATTTGCGCACACTTCCATGTCATCATTTCGGCTCAACTACAAGTCATGTGCTCGCGGAGTTGCAGATCATTCGTCTCCGGCATGAAAGAATTCATCTTTAGTGATTATAACTTTGTTTGTCCTTAACGTTGCCTGCACTATAAGTCGTTGATGTAGATCCTGTGTTGAACCGTCTAGATATTTCAGCTGGATTCATTTGTGACATCTTCATCGAGGGTTTCTGAACTATTTTGAGTTTTCGAGTTGTCTTCAGACAACTGAGCAAGATCCTGTCGTGTTGAAAGCAGAGCAACCTGTCCGGGAGGGAGGAGCTCAGCGCGGCATAGGTTGGGATATATACAACTGCAGCCAAGGCACACTCTGTTTGAGTCTTAGACTTGGAGGAGTTGTTAACGTACACATCTAATTTGACTTTTGAAGCTCTACCCTGGACAACCGGTGAAGCCAGACGTCGTCGCACTGAACATATTATCCCCGAACGGTATAGACTGATTTTGCGGTCTCTTCCAGTCCAAGCCGTAAGGTAAAACCGACAGTGAACAAATGAGTTTGGCAATTTTGTTGTACTCTAAACAGAACGAGTGTTATAGAAACGACAAATCAGTTAGAAGTTAGAAATTATGAGCCTGATCGTGAATGAGTGAATGAGAGAAAGGAAGAGAAGGTGTAGAAAGAAAGAAAGAGAGGGGAAGGGAGGGGGAAATGGAGACAGAGAAAAAGAGAGAAAAATGAAAAGTGACGAGAAAAGTCCAACGAGTTCGATTCTGAAGCAGTTCAGACTTTTTGTCTCTTTTAGGATATGAATTTGTTTGAAGGATTCCAGTGTTTTAGCCTAAAAATAGTAAATGTATGAAAGTATAGTGTGAATACAAGGGAACGAAAATACAATATTAGCAGTATACTCATGCTCAGGTTATTTTAACGAGGAAAATGAAACCAATTTGTGTAGAACTCTGAGCGAGGCAACTCTGACGCAATAAACTATTCAGTGGAAGGAAATCGGTACTTAGCACACTGTTTTGACAAAAAAATTGGCCCCCCCCCCCTTGAGGGAAAAACCATGTAAATCACGTGATTTTTACCTTTATTGGGGGTTGGCCCCCCCCCCCCCTGGCGCTTAAGGGGGGGGGGGGTGCAAATTGAAAAAATTTCGAGGACCAAAAAAAAAAAATGTGCTCACTACCCTCCCCCCCCCCACTGAGCGACTTTTCGACCTGCGCGATTTTCAAACTCACTACCACCCCCACCCCCCCCCCCCCTTCCCCCCCCCCCCCACACTGAGCGACTTTTCGGCCGGCGCGATTTTCAAATTTTCGGGAGCAAACAAAAATGAAGAAAGTTGGGCCCCCTCCCCTAAGAAATCCTGGATCCGCGCCTGGCCTACATACATATTCTAAAACCTTACGCAAACAGCATTATATGTTAGAATCATTGAAAAGGAAGGATAAAAGAGTGTGGCTCGATTTAACCTTAAAAAGACCGGGGGCCATTATGCACCCCCCCCCCCCCCCACCTCCGCGATTTTTCGAATTGTTCGGAATCGCATACGGATGGCGCCCCGCCGCACAGTGGGCCAGGGACGAACCAAAGTGCGCCAAAACTCTTTTTTTTCTCCCAACTTTTGTATTGCCCAGTTGAAAGGTAACACATTGAGGAATACCTCAGTAAAATATTTAATTCCGGTATGCACAATAAGGGTATAAATTTACTCCTTCAAACAGCCAAATCCTACATATTCACAGTTTCAGTGCAAAAGTGACTTATTTTATAAATCTTTCAATTTAACATGTAGTTTTTAAGTTATTGATATGAAATTGCTCTCACATATTCCTGATAGTTCATTTCGTTGCATGAATGGGTTAAAAATTGATAGAAACACTATCTTCATGATATACTATAGGGTAATTCACTGAAAATGGACTAATTATCCATGTTTTTTATAAATGCAAAGAAAATGTTTAGATATCCTCAGAACTTCGCTTCAATTTTAATACCACCACTTTCTCTGATGTCTAAGCTTTAAGTTGATACCAAATTTGGCTGCCCGATCTTGCCCGTTGTTATGTTAGAGCCGATTTCCTTGCCACATTGCCCCGAAAATGTGTTGTTTTTTTAGGTCCGCGGCTGAATCATGAAGGATTCGCGGTCATAAATCACGGGGCGTGGGGGCGTGTGACACACGTTCTGACACCGCGGACCAAAATAAACACATTTTTCGGTGCAATGTTGCAAGGAAAACGGCTCTAACATGATAACGGGCAGAATCAGGCAGCCAAATCTGGTATCAACTTAAAGCTTAGACATCAGAGAAAATGTTGGTAATAAAATTTAAGCGGAAATCCCTGGAAATCCAAACATTTCCTCTGGATTTATAAAAGATAAATCCCCCCAAAATTAGTTTTGGCGCACTTTGGTTCCTCCCTGGCCCACTGTGCGCCGCTCGCTGACTTTTTTTTAGAGTCCTGCGCATCTTTTAAAACAATTTTCTTGAAAATCGAGGGTACAGTTACAAGGGCACGTGACCTTTTGTCTTTGCATGTCAGCCCGAAAACCGCCCATTTTCGTGATTTGTGTACCAAACTTATGGAAATGTCATTTTTTCCTAAAAAGAGATAAAACATTGGTTATTGGGTCTTGTTTAAAGTTAAGGTGTTTGTTTTAGGAGTCAAAATAGTTAAATTGTTGTTAGAAATAAAAAATAAATAAAAAAGACAATAAAAGACAAATGTTGAAAAACAATAAAAATACATAAGTAATTATCCAAACAAGAGAAAACAAGGAATAACCTAGCTCTTCCAATTTGTTGTCGTATTATTGTTTCAAATGGTCTAATGAATACATGTAGTGAAACAGAATGTTTATATATAAAGAATATATGATTTATGGGTAAGAAGGTGAATTTTATGACCTTATTTGCATAAATTACCATAAATATGCAAATGAGTGAACTTCTCAAAAAATTAAATTTACCATAGTATTCTATACACTTCACTTGACATGCGTGCAAATTTTCGCGGCCGAGATCTTAGGGGGAGGGCCATAATGCCCCCCCCCCCCCGTCGGCCGAATCAAGACCTCAAATAACCCAACCTTTTTAGGGTTGAGAAAAGAAAAAAAAAAAGAATACCAGGAAAGACAATAAAAACATGAATATGGTCAAATTATATTGACAGCATTTACACTTTCTCCTTATATCATTCACTAAACAGTTTCCAAACGGTCTCCCAAAACAAACGAATAAAAAAGGAGCAAATTACTCTTCACTCAATTGGCAATAATCCTTTTCAGTGGAGGGAAGTCTTTTCAAATGTTAGAGATATATACACAAAGGGATTCCATCCTGTTGAAAGGTTCGTTTAAATAGAAGCAACAAAAAATAAAGAGAGAGAGAAACATGAGAATTTGAGCAAAAACCGATTGGAAAAAAAGAAAGATATGAATTATTGGTGCGATCAATCAGACAAAAATTGGCAACCGTCCGTGACATATGGTGCAAAGTCCTATCCCATTGCCGTGTACTAAACAAACTAAATCGAAAACTTATATTTTCCCTAGAACATGTTCAATCATTGATTCACCCTAAATATTTATTGCAGATATGTTTTCATACAACCCCTGTATGAAACAACTCTATCCCTTCTTCAAAAACTAAGAAAAGTAATATTTTTAAAATGTTCCATACACAGCAACTTGGGGGGGGGGGAGCTCGCAAGATACGTCACAGTGTTGACAATTTGTGTTTCACTGCTGTCAATTTCAAAAATTCATAACATTCTTTTTTTTTAATCGGATATTACTAACACTTTCACTAGTATGTTTCTCTCCGTTTTTTAATTTTTTTATTAAAAGCAAATAAGTAACAGTTCGGACTTCGCTGTAATATATTCCAGGTAACTTAATAAGTTACCAGGACAAATATTTTCCTGGTAGCCTGTCCAAAATGATGAATTACTATAATCAATTTTAAGCCCAGCGCACATAATACGATCCTCCTACGATGATCCGGCTTTTTGGAAAGAATGGCAATTTTATTTACACATGGAAATCTAATTAAACATCATCTTACTGATTTTGGTTCTAAAAAATGATAAGAATACTATCAACTGTAATTTATTGCACTTAAAGAGAAACTTGAGTTCTTGGGAGAGGTGACAAACACCGTGACCCGTTTAACACATGGGTGGAGAGTGGCAACCGTTGAGTAATGTCTTGCCAAAGGACATTAGTGCCGCGGCGGGACGCGAACCGCAAACCATGTGATCCACAGGTCCGATTACATATCCACTAAGCTACGACACCTTACCTCTAATTGTGCAAATCCTCACTAATTTATTTGAGTTTTCAAAAATATCTTCAACCTCAAAAAAACTTATGTAATGTGTAGGCCTTCTGTTTGATCAAAAACCTTTTTGAATTTGAAGAATTATGGAAATCCAGAAACACGATTTTCAATTTCCAAGTAGAAATATTCATATTTTACATTACATTTCACAATACCAGTATAAATCCAAATTCGATAGGATATATGCATCGAGCCTGCCCTCACGAACGTTGTAAATAAATACAGACCGAAATAAAGGCAGATTAAAGAAAAATCGGATAATGAGTAAGAGTGGTAGCTTGTCAGAAACTAGAAAAGGGATTTTTACATTTGGCCGCTAAAGTTTCTGTTTTTAATAAAACCTCATGTTAACAGGAATTGTAGAGACATGCAACCGATTTCACTGGAATATCTCGAAATTATATAATCACAAATGGCTTTTGAAATGTAATTAATTGTTAATGAAAACTACTTTCAGTTGTTTAGAATTCTAATTAATTTCATTTTCATATAACAGTTTCATTTCCAGAATTTACTGAGGATATATAAAAGGCTGTAACTGTATGTTTAGAAATCAAACTCTTCTTTCCAAATAAAAAATTTCATAATTTTCAAGAATCAATATCAAAGAAATTTGATACATTTGTTTTTTATGATTCTGAATTTTCAGAATAGAAGTAGTTTGCAAAATCTGAATACACAGTGAATTAAACACTTCCTCCAGATTATAATGAATTGCTTTTTAAAAGAAAATATATTGGAATGAGTGTCCAATTGAAAACGTTAATAAAACCAGGTTAAAACATTCCCTCAAGATTGACATTTTTAACATAACTTCTTATCCAAGTGTTGTGAAAAGTGATCAATTTTTAATGAGAGATACTTCAAGTTGATTTTTAATAACAATAACTTAAATTTAATTTGGGAGTAATTTCAAAGGGGTTCTATGTCATAGAATATTAGACTGATTTCTCAACTTGTATTTTAAATACAAAAAGATTTTTTGTATTTAATTTGTTTATTAAAAAGTAGAAATGGAATAGCAGTTTAGAGACCAAGCAAAATTGTACACACAAACAATTTTTTTTCTCCCGGTGACACTCGGTGCTTTACTCTGCTGCATTGTTAAGGGGGAAAAACTCCAACTTCCTTTACAAGCCGGACTGCCCACTGACCAATCAGACGCCAAGATGCCCCCTGTAGATGGAGCTTTGACCAATCAGAGAAGAGGGATTTTCACTCAGTGACGCTAGGCATGCTGAACAACTGGTGGTTGTGAGGGGAGCTTCTCTTGTTACTGGCATCGCGCATTGACCTATGCCAGTCAGGCATAAGTTTATTACTTTTAGGGCTCCTTGTACTAGTATGGAAACCATCTCCATGTACCACGTGCACCATCTTCCTCGATTGTGGGCGTATCTTCGAATGATCGTCCTCGTCTTGACCTCTGTGCCATGGCAACCAGTGTTGGGGATCCAAGGTAATTATTTTCAAAATCTATTTCCTTTGTATGTTTATTTATGCTGACTTTATCTCCCATATTATACTAAGATTTAAAGATGAAGTTGATTTCTGGTCATGCGATTGCATTGTGAAAGAAACGGTGTGGAATCGATCAGAAAAGGTTGATCATCTAGCATATAAGAATTTGTGTGTATTGCAAGGTTCTGGAATCATCAAAATGATAATAAATTTTGGCCAAGTCTTGGTAAAGTTACAAACACTGTACACGGAAAGATGTATATGGGACTACACGAACACGTGGCGTAAAAAGCCGGCCCCCCGATTTTTACGATTTTACATGCATATTTAGAATATGAAGGCATTTGAAGAGCCATGCTTTTCAGGGAACATGTCTTATCTGATGTTCTTCAATACTTGCGTAATAAGAATAAGTAACGCTCACAAATTATTTTTCACCTCCTCCCAGAACTCAACCTTCTCTTTAAACCCGACCCCCGGATATAGGCACTGTTAAAATCGGATGTAACAAAGGAAATTATTCTGAGGTTTAATCTTTTTATTTTGTTAAATGTCATTTCAGATCCCCGGTCGGATTTTTAGTCAGAGCTATAGGGCCCTGTCTTATAAAGAGTTGCGGTTTATTAGAATCAGTCGCAACTCTGTATGATACAGGCTTTAAAGGGATCGTTTAACAATGTTAAATCTGAGATACATGGCCCTACGTGTTATCAGTGTCTGTGATATGGTGTAATATTGAAGCCCTAAAAAAATTGCGCTTCAAAATGATCAAGAAGTGCCTCAAAAAAGTAAAAATCTTTGAGTGACCGGTTTTACCATACTCGTTTTCCCCAATAGACTGTAGTGTTATGAAAACCGTCAGGCGAACGGTTTTCAAAATTTGTAATTCCAATCATAAATATCTTGATATTCAGACAGGCGATCGGCTTGTAAAAGTCATGGGGTTCCTGACTGACCTAAAGGTTTATAATTATCATTGCATCATGAGCTAAATCCAGAATTTTGTTTCAGAATCTGAGACAAAGTTACCGGATCCCTTTAACAAATTCAACACCTCCAAAGTTTATTCAACGACGTGTTTATTTACCTAGAATGGGTATTAGATAACTCGATTAGTTTTGCTGTAAGAGTATTCCTCAATAACTGAAAACAATCATTAATTTGCAAATATTACAAAAGAATGGGGTGAAATTATTATTTTTGTTTCTTCTTATTTATAGTACTATATTGCTCTTAGTAAAACGTGATATTCATGTTTGTTCTCTAATATCAAACAATATCATTGGAAAGCTTACAATATATAGTTTCAGGAAATAAACCAAAATAGTATTTGATTACTTGTTAGACTAATGGCATATCTTCTAAGAACAAAAAAAGAATTATTGTAAAATGGGATTTGAATTGATTAAGGTCGAAATTAAGGAAAGAAAGCTATTTTTCAACCATTCGAGTTGGTCAAAGCTTATCGAGTGAGTAAAAATTGTTGGAAGTGTTTTATTTATTTTGATTTCAGATGTTTTTAACATTCAATATGTTTTATTTTTAATTCCCCAATAGACCTACTTTAAGCTACTTGTAGTCCCAGTTTTGCAAGATTCATGAATATGAAATATAAATTATTTTTGTACTAAAATCAATCAAACTATGCCCAATTACTTTCAACATAATATGACATTATGAATATTGTAGAAGTGTTGATTGTCACGTAAAAGAAAAGGGCATGAGAATGACTTTAATGCCTGAAATTTATTATTTCATTTTCGTGTGTAACCAGTTAACTTTGAAAAGGAAAAGATATGAAGGTGTGGGGTAATTAGAGTCTATGATACTTGAATAAACAAAATGTTTCTTAAATTAACAAAATCTGATTCTTGAATAAACACACGATATCTGGTCTTCAGTGCAAGACTTCCTTTTAAATAGGAAGCACCTATCATAAAACTCTACACTTTAAAGTGTAGGATGACATGGAGGGAATTTCCCCGCAATGATACCTGATGAAATGAAACCACATATACCTATACAGAAGGCTTGCGGTTGCACCATGTGAGGGAGGGGGAGGATTGGGGAGTCCAGAAAAGGACTGTTGGTGTAGTCTTTAAAAAAAAAGTTGGTTATCTTCTTAGCTTATAGTTCTAAGGAGGTCTATAGCGCCGGTTGGAGAGGATGGGTGGAAGGGCTCCTCTCCAACCGGCGCTCTAGTTCTCCTTAGATATATAAGCTATTAAAGAAAGATTACCGATAGTCTTTTTAAAGACTTCACCATCAGTCCTTTTCAGGACTACACACACTCAGGGAAGAAAGATTACCGAGAGTCCTTTTCAGGATTCCCCAACACTCCCCCTCTATCACATAGTGCAACCGCAAGCCTTCTGTATATATATCTACATGAAGATGTGGGTAAAATGTTTTTCTTTCGGGTGTATGTAAACTTTCGGGCCCACCCGTATGTGCTTAATAAAATTACATCCAATAGTTCATTTCGATGTAAAAAGGCTCTTGGATAATGAAAATTTCCGCAGTGTAAATGAAAAGAAAACTTTTGACCAGTCTTCATTGGAAACTTTAAGTTGTCTGATGTTCATTCTTACAATGTACCCCGATGAGTGCAAGACGAAAAGCATTAGTATGGCTTTATTTGTTGGAATTCTTGGAAAATTAATCCCAAATAAATACTCAATCCAGTATTAAACGTTATTATTTTATATAAGTGAATAATCCTCGTCATCTGTCATTATCATCAATTAATATTAGTCATTAATAGTATGATAAACTGTTATCTTTGACGATGGCAACTCGTAAATTTCAGTTATGTTACTATCCAATCATTTTCACCCAGATGTATGAGGAAAATTTAATTCGTGTTGTAAATTTCATGTATAAACTATTTTTCCACTTCATAAGATCGATTCCTAACTTTAATGCTATTTTTCTTACGAAAATATATTTATTAAAAATTAGTTTAGTTTTGTGCTGGAAATCAACTCCTTCCTGAAAGGAAATGCTGGATAATTGTTAACCTTTCATACAGTGGCCATATCTGATTTAATTGACTAGGTATTATCTACTTCAAAAATACTTTCACTTTTTCTAAGTTGACCCTGATTAAAGGGAAACGGTTGTTGCAATTGGCCGTGCAATGGGGATCGGGAGTGGGTAGAATTATCATATGTTCGTTTTTCAAATCAGCAACAAAATTATTTTCTCTCATTGCTACATTGTTCTAATAAAAGTGAATGTCTCAGAAAACAATAAACATGGATGATAACTTTGTCGAAAAGTTCAAAAATTAACATTTGTCTTCGAAAATGATGATTTTGAACCTCACAATGTGTTGCAAATTTAAGGATTTAAAGGCTTGTTTTCCTTTTTAAGATTGTTGGCACCAAACACAATATATATAGTCATTCAACTAGAAATGGAGGCAGTGTGTGAGATTTTATTTTGCACTCTCTTCTCATGCCGCTGGGATATTATTTTGTAATGCTCGGAATCAAGATTTATTAGCCAAAACACAAAATGTGTAATTATTGTCATGAAAGGGCTTGCCATAATTTAGTTTTCTCTTTATAGCGGATATTTCCCCTGAGAGTGATATCATTGAAGTTGGGGCAGACCTGAACATCACATGTGTCCTGAGAAATGTTAGTAGAGCTGAGAGAGAGAGGCCGACATCGAATGACATCGTGTGGTACAAAGACCAAACCATTATTCCTGTTGAAGATTATCATATATTTAATGACACGGTAGGTATACAATGTTTGTCAGACTTCAAGTCTGAAAAGAAAATATTCCCCCTTATAATAGCTATAAACCAGGTTTGCTTTCTCTCCTTTTCTCTTTCTCTCTCGATCTCTATCACTCACTTTCACTCACCGTCTATCTCTAATGTTTCTCGTTCTCTCTTTCTCTTTCGTTTTTTCTCTTTTTCTATCTTTCTCTCTTTTGCTCCGACTCCCTTCAATTCTTTTTTTTATTTCTTTTTATTGTCTTTTCTTAGCCTTTTGGATCCCTCGGATCGCTTCCTCACTCTCTCTCTCTCTCTCTTTCTTCTTTCTCTTATTTCCTCCCTGTCTCTCTCTATATCTCTCATGTTCTCGATGTTAGTATTGCTACTTTCATTGAATTAGATTTCCTCACAATTTATCCACCCTTTTGTCTGTTAAAAAACATATATTTTGTTGGCCTGTAGCTGACCTTTTTTGCCTTTCAGTTTCATATCCTCTTCTTTCTTTATTTTCCCCCATTCTACTGGTCTTCAGCCTTCCTATTTTCCTTTGTCGTTCCTTTTCAAAATCATCCACTGCCATTTTTTCCTATAATTTATTTTCTTTATTAATTTGCGTTAATTTGTCTTGTTCGTGTCCCATTCTCTCCCATTTGTATGCCTGGTTTACAGACATCCAGTATTTCCATTGTGAATGCAAGCTTGGCAGACTCGGCTACCTACCACTGTGCCTTCCTCCAAGACTCTGATGTCGATGAATATAGGAGTTCTGTGGTCCAAGTCGGATGTGAGTATGAAACACATTTTCAGCATTAAAAATAGAGCATGCCCCTCCCCCACCCCCCTCCCCCTCCCCCATACGCATGGGCTCTCTCAGATTTCTTTTCACCCAGTTTTAAACTATTCTATATGAACATTCTCCCAGCTTTAGCTATTTAATTTTACATAATAGAAGTAGCAGCATCAGAAAGTATTTCCTTGTTGCCAGTTTATTCATTTGACTCTCAATTCAAGGTTTGAGGGTTCGAATCCCTGCCCGGCACTACCGTCCTTTGGCAAGATGTTAATCCTCATTTTATACTTCACCACCAAGGTGTAAATAGGTACCTGGCAATTACTGGGTAACGATATAATTGAAGGACCCTAAAGCCCCTTTCACACCGGATCTGCATAGAGTTGCTTACTGGCGTACCGACTACGCCGAAATTAGGCTGCGTATTCATGAAAAAAAAAAGTTGCTTCGGTGTAGTCCCTGCGTAGGTTATGGGTAAGCTGGCGTACGATGGCGTATGGTTACGTACCCTGTGTATAGGCACCGCGTACCTACGTCGTATGCAATTGGCGTACCTACGCGTACGATTGCGTATAATAAGCGTAGGGCTGCGGACGTATATGTAGGCCTGGCGTACAGGTTTGCTTACGGTTGTGTACCGTTGCTTGTGCAAGCTTTTACTGCTTCGAGGGACTGGCGTAGGGTAGCGTAGTATTGCGTAGTGTTGCGTAGACTTGCGTACAAAATGCGTACTTCCTGCGTTTAGTGTCTGCGCCGAAAGTACGCCAAAAATTAAAAATTGTTTGCGTCCGTCTCGCGTACCCCTTTGCGTCCCTTAGCGTATAGTTACGTAGGGCAGCGTACGTTTGACGTAGTCGGTACGCAACACTACGCAACTCTACGCATGGCGTGTGTGTATTTGTTTTTCACAGACGTGTATCATTCAGATATGATTATTTACGGGACCGACCTTTAAACGTCACCATCCGAAAGACGTGACTCAGTTTCGAACCTGCATCCTCGGCTGAATCTACGCATGGCCCGGTGTGAAAGGGGCTTTAAAGGAAGAACAGCATTGAAGCTGATTAGACTCCCCTTGTTAAACCAACGATTTTTAACAGATGGAGTCATATTTAGCTTATTCCCTTTGTTCCATCTTCGATGCCGCCAGGAGAAAATATGTCAGGCATGTGCTTAACTGGACCTTCCTTGCAGATACGTACACAAAGGATTCCTTCCCATCTGCAAACTAACGGGCCACTTTGAAAGGGAAATATGCTTTTGTAATGATAAATACTTTTCGCTATACCACTCGTCTGATAATACGAGCAGTATACAGTGCTTACCTTTACAGGAAGCAAGCGAAAGGAAATAAAGCAAAATTTCCTGAACTATTAATCAAAATTACTCGACTGGGCATATGTGGGCACTTATCTAACATATAACATCATAAAGAGCTGTTCATGAACAAATTCACTTTTTATTTTCGTGAGCCTGAAGTTATCGGAAAAGTGTCAAATTGCAGGTTATAGGACTGTAAAAAAAATAAAAAAATTCTTGACACAATATTAAGGATATTTCTTAGTGAAAAAAAATCTTTACTCAAGCTTTCCAATAATATTGTGCCAAATAACTAATATTAATGGTAGTGTTTACAGTCCTACTTTAAACAATAATGATCATTATGTTACAAATATGTTTTGCCCGGTGTATTAAGAAATTTGCCTGATTTATACTTGCACAATTTTATTTGTTACTTTAGATAAGCCACGGGCTGCATTGTCCCTAACCTGCGCCAGTCATAATGTCATCGAATATTACTGCGAGTGGGATCCTGTACCTACACACATCGTCAATGAGTCCCATACCTTTCAATTTCGGTAAGCGATATTTCCAAGTTAGATTCACCTTAGATGCCATTTGTTTTCATTACAATAGCGAAACATAATCACCGTTTTGCTTCTCCATTCTTCCCCATATTTTTCTAGACGTTATATAGTCTACTAAGCAGGGGTGTCGATTTGTATCCGTGGTTGGGGGGATGATAGGTGCCAAAATATTTACGGCAATGGATCAAAGCAACCAAGAGGTAGAAGCTTGTGGCAGGTTGCACCTCCTCCCCAAGCGCGTAGACAGGATTTCATTTTAGGGGGCGGTAGTGAGCACGTGAAGCGTGCGAATCACTTACAGAACGCGCGAAGCGCGGAAGCTTTGACGTTTCATTAAATTATTAGAGAAAGAAGACGATTCGTTGGACCGTTCTCGACTCTTAATCCTTGTTTGAATCAAGTTCCCCTTCCTCCGCGGAAGCTCTGACGTTTCATTAGATTATTAAAGAAAGAAGACGATTCGATGTACCATTCTCGACTCTTAATACTTAATAGTTAAATAAAGTTCCCCTTTCTCCGCGCGTAGCGCGGAAGATCTGACGTTTCATCAGATTATTAAAGAAAGAAGACGATTCGATGTACCATTCTCGACTCTTAATCCTTGTCTGAATTCAGTTCCCCCTCCCGCGCAAAGCGCGGAAGCTTTGACGTTTCATTAAATTGTTAGAGAAAGAAGACGTTTCGTTGTATCGTGACCTTATCTGAGCGCAATTCCCTCCCGCCCGCCCGCGCGAAGCGCGGAAGCTTTGACGTTTCAATAAATTATTACTCTTAATCCTTGTCTGTATTCATTTTCGCCCATCCAGCGCTAAGCGTGAAAGCTTTCCCGTTTCATTAAATTATTAGAGAAGGAAGACGATTCGTTGTATCGTGTCCTTGTCTGAATTCTGTTTTCCCCTCCTGCGCGAAGCGCGGAAGCTTTGCCGTTTAATTTAATTATTACTCTTAATCCACGTCTGAATTCATTTTCGCCCATCCCGCGCATAGCGCGTTTATAAGCTTTCACGTTTCATTAAATTATTAGAAAAAGAAGGCGATTCGTTGTGTCGTTTACTTTGACGTTTCATTTAATTATAACTCTTAATCCTAGTCTGAAGTCAGTTGCCCCCCCCCCCCCGCCCGCGCAAAGCGCGGAAGCTTTGCCGTTTCACTAAATTATTAGAGAAAGAAGACGATTCGTTGTACTGTTTTCTATTTTAATCCTTGTCTGAATTCAGTTTCCCCACATGATGTCCGTATGGAACGTTCGTTCGCAAATCTTTGCATTCACAACCCGAGTGGCGGGTAGCATGTTATCTCCCGGCAGTGCTTGTCCCAAAAGCTTCTGGAAAGAAATTGTTTACTACTGTTAGTGTTAACGGCCACTAATTAGGCCCATTAGTGACTATACAAAATATATGCTTTTCTTGGCTATTTGGGAATGTGTCAGTTTGCAACAGAAATGGAGAAACGCGAATTTTGTTGAAAATCATGTGATATCACGAACATTTATAAATGAAAATTGAAAATAAGTCATGATTGGATTTTATTTAGGGGGCCCCAAGCCCCCCCCCCCCCTCTCCCCCGCCAATATGCCAGTGACAAAGGCCTACATCAGCTTTTCAAATAAACTAAAAATAAGTTGTGACATAATAATCTTTCTCCAAAAATGAAAAATGTTTCAGGAAATATCAGGAAATAAAATGAGTGAAAAAAAACACAAATAAAGATACAATGACGTGAACTTTAAAAAGGGTGAACGGAAACAACCTAACAACCAGTGAACTATCTTATAAGTCCGAAAATCTTCCTCCTTGTCTCCGATCTCATTACGAATTCGTCACAGAGTTCATCTATGTTGACACTGTCCAGGATTGTCTGATGTGCATTGCAGATTGCTACGTTTGCGCTTCGCGCTTAACATTTAGCTCGTTGTTTTTTAACGTTGCGTCTTTGCATTTGGCGCCCTGCATTTCTCTGATGCTGTTTATTGAACAAATTGAATAAATTCATCAATTCCTGATGAAGCCGTATGAGCGAGAATTTAATTTATTCTTGTCTCATATACGGTTGTCTCATTTACTTCGTATATATGTATGTATTATGGAAATGAGATAGCAAAATGTGTATATTGATGATCATCTTGCGAGTAATAACCATTAAATTAACTACTCTCATCGGGCTCTCATTAATTTTTCTCTTAATTTTTTTATATTTTTTTAGGGTGAATTATTGGGGGGGATGATTGTACAGGCCATCCCCCCACCTGAAATATTGGGGGGATATATCCCCCCATCCCCCCCGGGATCGACACCCATGCTACTAAGTAATATGTTTTCTTATTTGTTTTACCCAATCACAAGTTCGGGTGTGTGTGTCTATGTCTATTGTTTGTATGTGTGTGTGTGTGTGTGTTTTTATACACATTTATAATATACTCAGCTCGATCACCTGTTTCTTTTCTTCAAATGGTTGGCTGGTTGGTTGGTATGTTTTACCCGACTGTTAGGAATGCATGTGCTTGCTTGAAAGTAAGCAACTAGGGTACCGCCGCACAGTGGGCCACGGAGGAACCAAAGTGTGCCAAAAGTCATTTATGGTGATGTCCTTCAAACAGCAAAATCATACATATATTCACAGTTTTAGTGCAAAAGTGACTTATTTTATCAATCTTTCAATTATGCATGAATTTTTTAGGTTATTGATATGAAATTGCTCTCACGTATTCCTGATAGTTCATTTCACTGCATGAATGGGTAAAAAAATGAATAGAAACAAAATCTTCATAATATATTATTATAGGGTAATTCACGAAAAATGAACTAATCATCCATGTTTTTTACCAATCCCTTATACTTTTTTAATGATTTAAACAAATCTAAACCTTTATTGTTGTTGAGAGTTATATTCATCCTCATTGCAGAATTATTTTTTTTTAATCAAGTTCAAACAGGAAAAAAAATATGTCAGTTCACATTTTCACAGTTGAAAAACAAACAAGGCAATATTAACATTGATCCCACTGGTGTATTGTATTTGCAATCGCGCCACCTTTCGTTGAAAGCGTTCATAGAGGGATTTCCAGTTCCTGTACCCAAGCATCATGCAAGCGCGCGTCATTAGTTGGTGATGCATTGTGGGAAATGGCTGTCGACACATCTACACGTTGTTGGCAGCAGATGGCAGTATGTCAATCTGAAGTGATGTCAGTAAAAAATACCCTGCCTTTAAATGATCTTATCTGTTAACATTGTAATGCCATCTTAAATTACCCCTGTTTAAATGACTTGAAATCTTGTTAATTGGTCATACCTTTTCCAGATTACGAAAACGTTGGACAAATTGCCCGGACTACAGGTCTGCGAACAGGTGCCTGATAACTAAAGATTATAATTTAGGACAACCTCAACGTGTTCGTGTTATCTCATCCAATGACTTGGGAGACAACGCTGTTATGCAATCATCATTTAATCCTGATACAGAAAGTGAGTTTTCAGAGAAGCAGATATAAAATCGAGTGTCAAAGAGTGATGGACAGTACAATTGTTCATGAATATGTTATAGCGACTCGGCAACATTGTTGAAGGTTGATGAAAAATGTGGATGCGTAATTTTTGTATGAAATGTTACCTACTATATGCCTTCCATTGTACAAACAATTCTAAAACCACAAACATATTATGGTTTTCTTTGAAGGCGTCACTGTGCGACACCCTCTAACAGTAAATTCTCCCAACCATTTTTATAAATTTTCCCAACCGTTTTTCCATGTAAATAAGACTCAAGACAGATTATTGTTAAAAGTAATACAAAGTTTTGGGAAATTTTGAAAATTGGGTGGATAGTGAATCTTTACAATTTTGATATATTTGGATGCCCCAGTGGATGTATTATAAGCGCTAAAAAAATTAGCCCCTAAAACACTTCTGTTTTCGAGAAAAATTGAATATAAAAATTTACCGGTGCTCCCGGTAAATTCTAATAAATTTCAAATAGCGCCTATGGCCGTGCAATGGTAGCTGCGATCAATGAATATTGTAGGGAACGCATATGCTTCCAATATGTTAATTTGAACCAAATTCATGACCCCATACCAAAACTTTGTAATACCTTTAAAAGATATTTCAACACTTACATGTCTGGAATGGTATATAAAGCCAATTCATTTCTTTGTGACGATTATCATTCACCTAAACTGTAATTATAAATGTAATTATATTGTTATAATATAATTAAGAGAATTAATTTACTTCCTTCTTAGCTATACCTCTGCCTCCAAGTAGGCTCACTCTAACTTCAAGGAGCTCGACTGTTCTCCAGGCCTCCTGGGAGTTACCGTTAGATTGGGCAGAAGGGTTTGATAAACTGCTCAGATATCGTCTTCGTTGGGCCTCACAGGATGACCCTAAGAACTGGTTGGGGCCGGTATGTTCTTCAACATGTTGATGATAATAATGACGATGATGAAGTTTGCAAGTAGCAACTTTGATGTACTCCTATGTTAAGAGCATTTTACCAAATACTTTTAACTATTATTTTAGTTCAAAATGTGCAATTCATAGCCATTGTACGAGAAATTCAAAATATTTGAGATTGCCAACATATGAATATAGTTTTTCACAAACAATAATATTATACACGAGCGTAAAATGCTGGAATCTAATACCAATAGAGATTACGGACAGTCCCATATTTTCTACATTCAAACGTAAATCTATACTGAAAATTTTACATGAAAAGAATTGATTTTATTTATTTTTTTTATTTTTTTTATTTATAACACATCTTTAAAAAGAAGGGTAGCCCAATCAGCAAACAAATTCTGGTTTTCGTTGAGGCCCTTCATGACACAAACAAGTATATACATTTCAATATACATTGATAAATCTATAATGGTACAATATTTAAATTTTTTGCCCGATACATTTGCCAACTTGATTTTGTTTTGTTATGTACTGTTTTCACTTTTATGAATGTGATATTGTTGTGGTTTTTTTAATATGTTGTTTATATAGAAATATAGAAAATGCCTATTGTACTAGGGATCAGCCTCGACAGGCCCCTGGCCTTTGCTGGTTTCCCCATATGTTTTTGTTTGAATATCTATTTAGTTGTTCTGTGTTCGTGTACATTTGTTTTGGAGTGGACTAAAGGATTATTATTACTGTTCATTTTTCCTCTTGATAATATTGTTTGTGTGTTACTTTGCATTTTGTATATGTCTGGACGTGTATTTATATTTGTTTTTTATGAACCACATGTGGAAATAAACTATACTTGAAACTTGAAATGGTTATGAAAGATGATGATCCATTATAACTGTATGTATCCAAGGCAGCTGAAATAACTTTACCTCTTCTAATCCGTTTAATTGCCTTTTATTACTGTGTGCGTCTCTTTGGAGTTGGATGATGCCTAACACAGTCACCCAATGTGTTTGTGTATCATTAATCTTTCTCATAGTCTTTTGTTTGATATACAAACGTATTCTCCCTAGGAGGGCTGCACAAAATTGTCCTGTACAATCAGTCCCCTGGAGCCTTACACTAACTATTTGGTGGAAGTGGCCAGTCGGTATGAATATCACAAGACCGATGCTTGGGGAGACTGGTCCGACCCCGTAGAGGGCAGAACTGATGAGGCAGGTAAGAGATAACCATAGCAAGGTGGCTTTAACAGCAAAAAGATTAATAATCGCACTAAAAACTGCCACCAGAATGTATGTGAGTCAGTGGCTTAACCACTTCTGTTGCTTTCAACTCCTTTCTGCACGGTCGCTCCTTTACGACACTTTCGATTTTGGCACAAACCAATGGGCACCAATCTGACGGATAGATTGCTTTGTGCAACACTCTGGCCTTGCAACACTACCCAGTTCCAATCTTGATGAGCTCCATCGCAACCATTTAATACTGGTACAGATTAATCTGGAACTGGTTGCAGTTTAACAATCTCGAAACCTTTGGTATATCCCGTGATAAATGCAATTTAGGACAAGGAGATTATTTGTGTGGCAAATAATGAATTAAAAAGCTTGATGATTATAGTAAAAGCCAAAACTGTAACCTGAGGATCCATAATGTATAGATAACCCTATAACAAAAGACCACTCTCTCTCTCTCTCTCTCTCTCTCTCTCTTTCTCTCATTTGTTCTGCCAGATGCTGGTCCGCACACCAGACCCCTCACTAGTTCTTTCCCCATCCCTCTATATCTTAAGCCTTCTTTTTCATTGCGGCATATGATCTACTTGTGTGTTTTTTTCTTTCATATTATTTCTTTATTTTCAACATAATAACAATTAATATACAAACTAGGTACGTATATAACATTAACAAATTAAAGTAAAAATAGATTTAATCATATCAAAACGAAGATCAATCAAATATGCTGGAGAACGCCATCTTAAGCTAGAGCTTGAACGTGATGGCGGCCTAAACCTTCACGGGCGACCAAACAGTATAATATATATAATCAGAAAGAAATAACAGCCACATAAGGAAGAAAATCAAATTTTAAAAAGGCATCAAATGATTGTGTTAAATTTGAATATGTATATTATGTAAGGTCCGACACCATCCCAATTCTTGGCCAATCAAAAAGGTCAACTATCTTTATAGGATCATGCCATGATATCCCCAACAGTCAACCCTTGTTCGGAATGTGTCTTTTTGTGTGACTGAGTAGTGCTAAGCTATACCTATCCATGCATTTAAAACCCTTCTTTTCTTAAGATTTCATATCTTTATAGCTTGCTATGTCCCCTTTCCTCTTTCATCTGTAATCACTGGTATCTCATACTCATTATGTACGGAACAGGAGGACTGATAATTCTGATGACTTGTGATTTTGAAATAATGATTTGTAATGACTTTCAATGGAATCTCTGATAGTTCCTACTGGAAGAGTGAGGAACCCACAAACCTTAGACCTGAACGGAACAAGGGATGACGAAAGAAATGTCTCCATTTCATGGCAGGTAAGACGTTCTGGGAAGCCGAACAATATCTAACCTCTACCGAACCCAGTTCGGCCCAACTCATTGTCAATTTCTTTTTATATCAACTGCCTTTAAGCATTACAAATGCATGATAACGTAGTGATGGCATTAAAATAAATGTATAATGTGTGCTTGTACATCCCCTTGATATTTTAAATGTGTTGGCTCTTTATCTTCGCTTTTTGTATATATTTTTGAGATAATAATCGAACTAGTTTAGTAAATATAATATAAGTGTTACATAACATGTATGCTCAAGGTGCCTTTCTTTTGGTACTTTAAACACTGAATGTATGATACTTTAAGCATTCAAGGAATTCCTCCCTACCAGGTACCTGTTGACTACACCTGGGTTGAGAGAGGCAATCTTGATGAGATGAAGTGATAAATGAGTTTATATTTGCTATTATCCTCGTTTCAGACGGTGGCAGAGCCTGAACAGAGAGGTCCTATACTTGGCTATTCTGTCACAGTTATGCCTCAGTCACATTGTTTAGATCAGCAAACCTTCAACGAAACGGTCAACAGTACTCAAGTCATCGCGGAAGGTATACATGAAATCACTACAATGACCCGTGTTATCGATAAATCCATTTTCACAAGAGATTTCTCCAAATTACATGCTCATTCAGGGAAGCAATGACGTGCTGTTAAATAAGCTTTTTAGATCTTTGTAGGCAAAATAAATCTTACATGTAGTTCAAAATGCTATGCCATGCCGGTTTCATTTCAACTAACATCAAATTGATGTACTTTGTATTGGAAGCTCAGCTTAGGATTCAAGTACTCTTGGGGAGCGAATGCCCTGACCTCAACCATATCATCTATATCTTCTGAATACACATGGGATTATATTCAGTAAAAAGAGAGCTCACTAGTAATTGCCATTGACGAATCCATAATTCTTTGCAGGGGGCACCGTGTTCTGGAAACTTTTTCAAGAAAAATAAAAGTTTTAGCATGACAGAAGTATAATTACTTCTAAAAGCCTTCAAGCCTGTATGAAAGTGTAGTAGCTGTTTCTGCGTCTTTTTTGGTGTAAAATATCTTAAACTAAATGAAAACTTCAAGTCTGTATAAAAGTGTGGCCCATTTTTCTTATTTGTAGATTGGTGTGTGTGTATGGGGAGGGGCCGTGTGCCTCCCCTTCTAAAACTCCCACCAGCTGCAAAACAGCTTTTACACAAAATTCCCCAGCAACAATTGATCAGTTGTCTATACGCTACACTAACCATATCCTTAGAAAAGGAACACTTAGAAAAATGATTGGTTTGTGCCCTTTGACAAGCACCAAAGCTAAATGAATACTGATACCCCAACTTTGCAGGACTGAAGAGGTTCTGTTCCTACGATGTAACCATTACAGCATTCAACAGCAAAGGGCCTGGACCTTCTCTGAACAAGGAGATCCAGGATATGACAACAAGTAAGTCCAAGTCTCTCCAGTACAGATTTATGCAATGTTGATGTTGTGCGTCACAAGCAGCTATGTACTCACTATTTTCATTTTTTGTTTAATCTAGGAGCTCATCTTTTCCTAAGAAATCTTTAACAAATTGGCATGTTTACACATTAAAAGTCTGAATATTTTGTAGCTAATATCCACCAAACTCAAAATGTTTGCCAATGCACGCTAGCATAAATCTTTCTTTAGATCAAAAATCGATGTATACGGGGTTTCACAGCAAAGATAGCTATATCATTGAAACAATCGTTAAAAGAATTGTACAGATTCTGTATACCAACTATTAAAATTAGGCCAATTGTTAATATAAACACTCCTTAAGGATATCTCTTCGTTATGCATTGGTGCTCTATTTTCACTCCTACAGATCCATTGCCACCCAGGGTTGTTGAGGCAGAGACACTATCACACCAGTCTGTTATGGTGACCTGGGATAAACCAACACCTGTCCAGGGTTACATTAGTCATTACACTGTCCACTGGATACAGGCTAGAGGTCACGATCAAGGGTGAGATTATAGGCCTCTTTTCTTTAGGGATTCATCCCTACTTAAAGAGAATCATTAACAGAATGTGATAAATTTTCGTTTAATAGTGCATCATTCATTGATTACTTCAATAGTCAATACAAAACAAATGTCAAACAAATTGTTAACCAACTCATTCTTCCTTAAATATTTATCTCCTATTTGGTAGATTAAAATCTGTTCTTTCCAAAACAATGTTGATTATTCCCTAAAACTGTTAAACCATATATTAAGAAATAATATAATTTCAAGATCAAAGTCATATTTATTTTTTCTAATATACATAACTACAAGTTAGTCCAAGATTCAACTATGGTTTCTTCATATGCAAGTCACGTTATGGTTTAACATCCAATTTTCCTGTATTGAAGTAGACAATTAATTAATAATACACAGTTTAATACTTATGGCTGAATCCTCCTAAAATCAAACATAACAGAATTGAATGTGGTTAAAGAAATACATAGCTAGTGAAGATTTTCTATTGGTTAGCAGGAATCAAGGTCCTTTAAAATTCTGTTTACCAGGATGACAAAGAAATATGAGTCAATCCCAGAGAAAAGTTTGTTGGAGTCTTTTATTTGCAAGTCATTTCAATGGTGTAGGGTTATATCCCACCGCTGCCACCATTTTAAACCTTGATAATTATTGCTAGATCACTCCACAATCTTATTGAGCATACAAGAATCAAAGTCAGTTTTAAAAGAAAATAGCTTATGAGAGAAAGATAGACTGTTTAGAAGAAAAGCAAAGTCTCTTTTTCAAAAATCCTTCAAACTAGAATGGCTAAGAAATACAAGTCATTTCCAGTTACAATTAGAAGTTGGATGGTTTCATGGTATTGCAAGTTTGGTTTTGTTTAAGTGCTCTACAGATTACAAAGAAGTCATCCCTTGAAGTATCTGCATGTACTTAATTCAATAAATCAGGGGAAAAAAATCATTGTTCACATCATATATGTCTGATATTTAAAAAGTATATATCACGTAAGTTTTGCTTGCAAGAGGGAAGAAATAAAACGTTTTTCACAGTTTTACCAAAATATGGCAAAAATGTATTTGGCTTTATTAAAGCAATGTTGTTCTTTGAAGCGTGTATAGATCAATTAAATCAAAAGATAATCTGAAATACATTACTTTCACTCTATGAAAAGTAAGGAATTGTTTCCATACATCTTATAGTTTGCTCGCTTTAATCGTTTGTTTTCGGGTTTCGTTTTTTCTGGGACACACTGAACATCTTTTCACATCAGGTAATCCAGACAAGTTCCTTCATCCCACCTGTCCTATAACAATAAACCAGGGAAGTATTCCTTGTATATTCTTTATTTATCCTACCGGTATATCTATAAAGTATACATCACTTAAATTTTGCTGTAAAGAGGAAAAAAAATATTTGTAATACACTTAATTTTTCCCTTCTACATAATTTTTCACATCAGGCAATCCAAAGAAGTTCCTTCATCCAACCTGTCCTACGTAGTCGATGGTCTGGAAGGCTACGTCCTCTACAGCTTCAAGGTCTCTGTCACCAATGAGATAGGGGTCAGTGGTTGGTCTAAGGAGGTACGGGCTACAACAGAAATATGGAGTAAGTATGCCTTGAGATGCAAACGATCAGATACATGGCTGTTCAGATTGTATTGTTTCCAACAAAACACAATTGTGTACCTTGACAAATCAGAACCATGGAGGAATTTTGCCTGTATTTGTTGATTAAATAATTTAAAGACATTTGAAAAACAGTTGAATAATGTAATAAATATTAATTGTGTTTTTCCCCCAGTTCCTGAAGCATCACCAAGAAACGTAACTGTTGAGCCAATCACGAACAACCCGAACGGCCTCTTGGTGAACTGGATAGATGTATCTGAAGAGGAGGCGCATGGGCAAGTACAGGGTCACCACCTATACAGTTGTCGTGTAGCGGAAGAGAGTCTTTCACGTCCATTGTGTCAGCTGAACATCTCAGACTGTCTTGGTAAGTTTATACAGCAGAAACCGATTTAAACAAAACGAACAAATCTGACTAAGGACTTTTACCACCAAAAACGCAGGTATTTGCCTTGCAAGATTTTGATTACAAGAGATTTGAAGTAATTGTTTTGGTTATCTGTAAGGCTGTAAGCTGTTACATTTTGCGAGTGCCCAGAGGAATTGTTAGACCCATAAAACTTCAGAAAGATATGATTTCATTCAGCTTTTTGTAAATGCTTGTAACAAAAGAAATATTGAATAAAATTTGGCAACGTGAAATATGATAATGATTCCAGATGATGAACGCATTTTTTCATTTTTTTTTCTTTTCTTGGGACAGTGAAGCGACAAATTACGAGATTCCCAAAGACTACTCAGAAGCCAGTGACGCTGACTGGTGTGGATCCTTTCTCACACTATGTCATCTGGATTTCTGCATTCACTCGTGTTGGAGAAGGGCCAACAAACAGATGTCCATCTTCAGGACATACATATGAAGGAAGTGAGTAAAACATTTCCACTGTCATACGGAATTAAAAAGAGACTGTTCCTGAATATTTAATTTGGTCTATGATTTAATTTGACGAAATTGCAATGTTGAGAAAGTCCACTTTAAAATGCTTACCGAGCCACAAGTTTTGTTTTACAAATTAGCATTTCTGCATGAAGTCGAAATTTGAATTGTTATTGTTTTTTTATAAGTTCAGTGGTCTCCTGCAAGATTACCCAAGAAATTATGTTTGTTTTTTAATTCGGGAAGAAGTAGAACTTCACAGATTTAATTTCGATTCTGCTGCCTATATAAAGTGATTGTCTTTGTTGTATCCATGTAACTAGTTTCTCTCTATTCGCCTTGCTTTTCTGTCACCTAAATTCTTTTATTCCATATTCTGTAGCACCAAGCCAGCCACTGAATGTAAGCGTTACAGGTTCAAATGCTTCATCAATAGCACTAACCTGGTCACCCCCTCTGGAGAAAAATGGAATCCTCCGAAATTACTCAGTCCTAGTGAGGAGCAATGCTTCCACAGATCAGCAGGAATTCTATGCTGGGGGAGTCCAGAGTTACCTGGTGGAGGGTCTGTATGGCTATGTCCAATATTCCCTTCAAGTGAGAGCCTGTACCATCAAGTGTGGAGCTGCCTCTGATGAAGTATACCAGAAAACAGAAATAGGTGGTAGGTTTCTGTCAATATTCCTTACTCTATTGCTAAGATTTAAACAAACTGAATTGATAGTCATCCTTAAACAAAATGAAGAGTAAATACATGCACATAATGTAACATCATAATTTTGCATCGTATGTTTTGCAATTGAATAAGTATAACAAACCCAGGTCATCAATGGTCAGACAAAAAGCAGGACCTAAATTTTCTTGTGGTCTAATAAATTCTGTTTTAGAATTAAAGGTGGGCCTTGTGACAGAGTTTTTTTATTGGACCATTTCTATGTTTTAAATTACAAGGGCCAAAAGGCATTTAGACTTGGGTATGCTGTCTGTTGCCTTTTTCTGTACTAAAAATACGATTTTGTTGTATCTTTGACAGTTCCTCAACAGCCCGGAAACTTGAACGTCCGACCATTATTATATCCCAACAAAGTCAAAGTGAGCTGGGAGTCACCTGTCCATCCCAATGGCCCAATTGACCACTATTTGGTATCCTACAGCCACATAGAACCATCAACTCCCAAGCCTGTCATCCATGTCAGGTCATCACTGACCACCACCCTTGCCAACAGCATCGATGACTGGGTCAAGACAACAGAGCTGACAATGGAAATGGAGGTCCACTGTAGCCAGGCTCCATTCTTGTTTCAAGTGGTTGCTGTGAATGTCATTGATGGCTCAACATCAGTTGGAGACGCTGCAGAGTCTGAGCTGTCAGAATGCATTGAACTTGACAGTAAGTAGACAGATATATTCTTGTCTTTTATTAAGTGTGAGTGCAAGCTTTTAAGGTTCACTTTTACGAAGGCTTTACAAATTGGAGGATTTGTAGTGCCATATCAGACCTGAACAACATTGTACTTTGTAGTTTTGCTTTCTTTGTCATATATGATGTAAAATGCCGAGCTAAATTGATGATCATAATTTATTGTGTCCCCATAGAAACCCTGTCACCCCTGATATGGCTGATACTGCTGCCTGGGGGCGCCATTCTCCTCGTTTCTCTGTTGACCGGTCTTTACTATGTTCAAAACAAGCTAGGCAGGTCTTGGCCAGACCCTGTTTACACAGACATGGTGAAAAATAAAAAGGTAATTGCAAATAAACTAAAGATGAATATATTTCAGAGATTTTTAAAAATTGTCTTAACATTTCCATGATGTTATATTATTATTTAAAGTTGGGTTAACCCATATTGCACTGTATTATTTCGATTTTAACATCATATTAATATAAATTGTATATACGTTGTTATTGATAAACAAAGCTGTCAGTGATTAGATATTTCTACGAGGTATTCCATGAGCCTAATTTATATTTACCGAGGGCATTATCCAAAGCGACTTAGAGGATTTCTTAAAGCTTATCTGCCATAGTTTACAGGAGGGATTATACCGCCCTGCAAGGTCACTGGACAGGTGGTTATCTCATCAACTCAGCTCTCACTTAACATAAGAAAAAGAGGATCATGGGGGACCAATGGTCACCGATTAGGCATTGTTTGTTATATAGAGGGCGCAAGTAGCTACAAGTAGTGCAGTGGGCATTTAAAACTTGAATGAATTAAATGAATAATATCATTCTTTTTATCTGTCAGGACCTGCAGCCAGTACTGAAACCAAAGGTAGCCGAAAAGGAAGTTTTTGACACCATTAAGGTCGTCTGTCCGTCTGCCTTCAATGAGGTCACTGTAACAGAGGAAATTCCTTCCCAACCGGTCACATCTAACCAAAGCCCAATAGTGACATCCATGATGGACCCACTAACCGACTCCCTCAACAACAACAGTGAGATTGGCAACAAGCAAACGACCCTGAGAACTGTGAGCATTGATAGTGGTTTATCCCCAACACCACAGGATCAGCCAGACTGCACCAGTCCAGAAGACATCTCCGACTCGGAAAACCGTGGGACCTCCTCTGAGAGGATGCAGGAGACATACTCCGTTGGAGGTCCTAAGGGTATTGTATGCCATAACAGTTTAGGAGGAAAAGAAAGGCATTTCTCCACGAAGACTGTGTCAGTTCCTATGAATTTAGGTCTAGAATCAATTCATCAAGTAGGCTACCAATTTCCAGAATCTTCCAAGCGGATTTTGACCAGCAATTATGTCAGCAAAGAGACTCTGGCATCCGGTTCCAATTTTGGCAGATCTCCTGACCGTCCTGGAAAGGAAAGTATTCTGAGTAGCTCTTCGCCTGTTGCCTCGGTTGAGCAACCCTCTTCTAAGCCATGTGTCCAGTCAGAAGGCACCGGCTACGTCAAGCTTGGAGAATTCTCACTAGGTAACAAACACCATGAGGATACACGAAAAGGTGACAAGGTGGAGTCATCTTGTAGTGACATGACCCCATCACCCCCATCGTCTTGTCTCTCTGATTATGTAAGAGGAGAAGACTTACAAAAGGTGTTCGAAAGCAAGAGCAAGCTGTCCGAGTCTTCAGGTTCTTATGATTCGCCAACTTGCATCCCAGGGGAGATGGAGAAAGCGGAGCTCCGAGATTCGCCAGACATCACATTTGCTAGGATGAAAGCAGAAACCTCTATAGGAAGAGTGCCGAGGCCCGGGACCGATTCATCCTCATCCTCGTCAGGTTATGGCACCGACTATCAAGGTAAGGTTTCTGGTTACGTGCTATCCTCTCCTCAATCCATGCAACAGTCTGACAATAACTCTATTAAGGCTATCACATTGTCAGAGTCAAAACTAGATGTCAAGTCTGATAGATCTGTTCATATACAAGGAACGTGTGACTGTTCCATATGTGTGAGTGGTATTTGTAAAGGCAGTGACAAAGTACAGTACATCATAAATGATGGTTTGGGGAATCGGTGTATGAATGAGCACCCTTGTTCCAGAGAGGCTAACGCTTGTTTTGGGTTTCCAAAGTCTGTAATCCAAAGTAGTGGCCCTCGAGAAGGATGCAAGATCAACCCTGGATATGTTTTCCACAGTGAACTACTAAGAGCAGGTACCGCAGGCAGGGGTAAATCTAGCATAGGGAGAATCTCCCCCTCTATGCCCAACGGTCATTCAAAGTTAAATGGATATCAGATTCCTGATAAGGCTAGTCAGGAACTCAATAAGGACAGAAATGGGCTTGAGTTGGCTAAAGGAGATGACGGATACGTACCTTTTAGTGGAGATTCTGGATATGTTCTTCGAGTTATGGATGGAAGTCGTACGAAAGAGGAATACGTGCCTATGTCTCCTATTACAAAAACTATGATGGAAGAAGGTTGTTTTTAATAATTTGTTTACTTTTTCGACAAGCTATGGGCACATCCCTCCTGGTTTGATTGAAATAAACTTGAAAACAGTTCAGTATCTAATTATATAAAGTGGGAGCCCAAATACAGAGGTGTACTAGGTGAAGTCTTGTTATAGTGTTTTGGTTTATTCTTCAGTACTACAGACTGCTCTTTGCAGGAATTTAAAATCTTATAAATCTTTACTAGTCACAGAACGGAAAATGGACGAGTCCAAAATAATAGAACAGCCAGAGAGACAAGGAGAACCAATAGAAATGATTGTGAGGTGGATAAAGAAGAAGAAGGAATCTTGGTCCAGAATAATAACAAAGGAAGACAAAAAGAGGCAATAGTTGAGTATGGAGACTAATTAAGGAAATGGAGATGAGCCAGTGTATGGGAAACTAATTGTGACAATGAATAAACCACATAAGAAATGTGACAAAAATTGCTTGACTGTATATACAGCACTAATCGCACAGTCTCACAATAATGTGCACGCGTAGTTTGATAGCTTCAACACATGTACTATATATAATACTACATCACAACTTGAAAATGAGCAAGTTAAGAATCTGCACAGTACTGCTGTAATCTTGAGTAATAATTGTAAAATTGAAATGTTAAGCTATCATTATTGTACATGTCCTTTCTATCGAATTTCACATAATTTATCTACATTATGTATAATAATAATAATAATAATAATAATAATAATAATAATAATAAGAATAAGAATAATAATATGTCTTGTTTACCGAGGGTAGCCTCGTCAGTATTCATACTGTTCTCCCTGATGGCCCTGCGATCATATTATATTAATTATATTATGTATAGATGATGTAAACGGGTGACATTTAATCTTGCAGAATTATACACCTATTTTGTTTATTGAGGTTTGAGGCTACATTGCGTACATTATGTTTCATATGTACGACTCATAGTCAACGTAGATGTCCTTCTTTAATTTGCATCAATTTTGATATGGATCATACATGTAAATTACTTATTCATTAAAAAGGATCATGTCATTGCAAAGTCACAATCTGCAACATAATAATTGTAAATTGATTTGAAAATAAGCTTAGTATATTTTGATGTAACTGTATACATTCTTCACTAAAGGTAAACAAAATAATATAAAAAAGGAGTTTACTAATCATCAAATAATGAATTGTTGCTCTTATAGGGCGATATTGCAATAAGATACCTCATTGTTATCAGAGAGGCTGTTTCAAGTTTGATTAATCATCTATTTGAAATTAAAGTTACTAAATGTAAATAGCCCTATGTATTTATTGCAAACGTAAGAGACTATTGTGCTACTGATATATTAATTGTATGTTACATTTTAGAATGGACATACATATACATGTAAATACTCTGTGCAGTATGAGAATGCAATCTTGTTTTGATACGGTTTAAATATTGCGAATCTTTGCAATAATCCACTTTAATAAAAAAAAATGCATGCAAATGGTATACATTTACATATAATCACAGGTGTCCTACGTGTATTTTCAAACCTTAGGCAAACATATGGTGATGTTTTGTGTATCAGTTATGACCACATCTCAAGGAGGAGCGATGGCTCAGTGGTAGAGCAGTGGTATCGTAACCGGGGGGTCCAGGGTTCGAAACCGAGTCAATGAACTCGTGCCCTTTGGTAAGGCGTTAATCCTCATTATCAAATCCCTCGGATAGGACTTAAAGCCGCTGGTCTCCTGGTTGTATACTTACAAGCATATAAATGTTTTTTCTTAGCAGTCTATAATAAAACAAACATCGATCATCATACTCGCCTGCTGATTCTTGTTTCACCGCGACATTCTTTCTTTTCCCTTCCTCTCTTACCTATTTCCAAATACATTACTCTCCCTTTCCCCTTTTTTTCTCATCACATTCATGTATGTTAAAGGCCAAGTCCACTCCAAAAATAACTTACTTATAATAGAAGCAGACAAATCAGACAAACCAATTTGGACTTGGCCTTTAACCCCAGCATATTCCTCCCTCTCTCCCTTTCCACTCCTATTTTGTCATATAGTTTACCTCTCGCTCTTTCTTTCTTCTGTCTCTCTTCTAGCTATCCATGTCTCATATCTCTCACTCCTCTTTATATTCCTCTATTCTTTGTCTCTCTTTTGCTTTGACAAGTATCTTTAGCTCTGCAAACAAATAAGTTATGATGCTAATTCAATTTGCAAATTAAATTCTTATCAGTATAATAATCAGCTAAAATTATTTAAGATCGTTTGTCTAATTCTAATTTTCTATTGTGCAGTTTTTTAATGGACTGTACTTTATGTATGAGATCTATGTATCTGTGTTACCTTTGTCCATATTCTGGGTAGTACATCATGCACATGTATAAATGGTATGCCTACATAATATACACATGTATAGGTCTTGTGAATGTGTTCAATTCACAATGATTGACGTGTTAATAGTATTGGCAAAAAGATTCTTTTTTGTGCGATTTTATGACAAAAATTCACCTTGACTTTTTTCACTCCTAGCTGAAAATATTTTGTGTTTTGCATAATCCATGTGTTAAAATGTGCAGGTTCTGTGATATTAAATTTTCGCCAACTCACTATTCACGCCGTGTATAAACTGCGTCTTTTATGTTATACACTTGTCTCTCTTTCCGATTGCCGTGCAATCTCTTTCTCTCTTACCTTATCCCTGCCCCCTCCCCTCTCTTTCTCTTGGTTTTCTCCCTTCCTCTTCCATTATTTCTTACTCCCCCTCCCCCCCCCCCCTTTTTTTTTTTACCTGCAAGTACCTTTCTCTTTCCCGTCTCTTTCTCTATCCATATATTGTTCTTTCTTTCTCTCCTCTTTCTCTCTCTTTCTCTTGTATTTCTCCCTTCCTCTCATATCACGCTCTATTTAAGTATACCTCTCTCTCTCTCTCTCTCTCTCCTCTCCCGTCCCCTTCTCCTCTTTTTACTTGCATGTACCTCTCTCTTTTGTGTTTCTTTCACTATCAATATATTTTTCTTACTCTCTCCCCTTTTTCAAACTACATTTTCTTCTATATTTCTCTCTCTCTCTTTCGGTATATTTTTCTTTCTGTCTTATATCTTCCTCTATCTTTCTCTCCCTGGTCCCTTTCTCCATCGCTTCTTTATGTACTCCTGCATCTTTAATACCTTTCATGACATAATTACATCAAAGTTTTTTTTATTGTTTTTTTATTATCTACATATACATAATGCATGTATAACTATAAGTGTAATTTTTAATTCAACATATGGATATATACATGTAATACTTGTGAATTTCTATGTTGATATTTATGTATTTTCTACGTTTTTAAAACCTCCATTTTCATAACCAATTTTCTTTCATACCTTCATTCGACAGTACCCTTGACAGAAAATAAAGAAAATGGTATAATTTATAAGAGTACGGTATACATTACACAAAAGCACTAGCAAAACTTTATCATCTTGTGTCAGTTACATTTATTCTCATAAGAAATCTTCTGGACATTTTGTACAAGGATTACCTGCAAAATTACACATATTTGGCAAGGGGTGAGACGAGTCAAGGTGAATTTTTGTTCCAAAACCTCACATCGCTATCGTTCACTAATTAATGCAATTTATTTGTTTTATTTCTTGATAAACATGTTATAACACTTATTATATGATGTATCATGTATATTACTGGGTACTACTTATTGCCATCACATCAATTATTTTGTATTGTGTACGTATGATAATTTGCAAATGTTCATACCAGTACTATTTTTTATTCCGGCAGCCCATCAAACTTTTGGCCTACCACGTTTTGTGGAACCTCAACATGACCTTGGGTAATGATCTTCTCCAGGTTGTCACCTTCTCTCCTATAAATGACCTGTGTCCAAAATACTGCAACTTGTTTTTATCTTTCTTCTGGCATAGGTGACACAAAACAATGAAATATAATATTTTTTTCTTCAAAATATCACTACGTGTATGTACAACAGAATTGTATAACAAGAAATATGAAAGAACATACATTTTCAAAATGTGTAATTGCAAAATAGCATTATATTCTTATTTTAAAATATGTTAAAAGGCAGACATTTAAAGTATACAATTTTAATATTTAAATGTAGTGTACCTATCATATATATTTGGCATATAATGTTATGCATTCTTTGACAGGAACACATGTAATACATGTATGTACATATCTATTATCTACATTTAAGTTTTCATTATTCAGACCAGTTTTTGTCAACTTTATAAGGCAAATCTTAAAACCTGACTATTCAAGGTAGGATATATTTGAAATCAAACAATGGTGAAGTTGAAAATGGCATCTTTAATGACTATACAAAGCAGGGTAAAAATAACCCTCCTCCTATTAAAAAATGATACTCCTTCACAATGATTTGATCAAAATCTTTATACCTTTGTAAAGAACTTTATACAGAAGGCTCAACTTAGTTTCATATACAGGTATGTACATAGCATGAAGACAGTGGTGTAAAACTGAGCGACAGAAAGAACATAAATGAGCTCATGGAAAGGTTGGGTCTGGAAGAAACTGTGGTTGAAGTGGTAAAGAGAAGTGGATTGAGATGGGTGGGTAATGTGTGGAGAAGGGAAGATGATGAACATGTGAGAAGGGCATGGGATCTGAAAATGGAGGGCATAGGGGGGGGGGGGGGAGAAGGAAGACCAAAGATTTTATGGAAAGATATGGTGAAGAAAGAAAGCAGTCAAATTGGTATCAATAGGGATGATGCTTGAGACAGGAAGAAGTGGAGGAAGGGAGGGTTTGTCATCACAGAGCGAAAGTCGGTAACCCCTTGTAAGAGGGAAAATGCCAACTTTAATCGATGACGATGATGATGTAGTAATCTTTCATCTTGCGTGTTGCAATACCTTGTACATGTTATAGACTATATGAATTGCAAATAAAATCATTTGTAATTCATTCATCAAACAATTCTGAGATTTTTCCATCAGTTCAATTTGCCAATACATCTTGCACAATACAGTTCTAGACCTGGACAATCCCCCCCCCCCCCCATCACTATACAGACGAGCTTAATACAGTATATGTTAGCAGCCAAGGAAAATGTGTCAGTGTGGTTTATACAGAATTTAAATGATCTGTATAACCCAGAAACACACATGTATACAGTTTGAATGTTAAATGTACATACATTCCTAGATCATATTGATAATGTATTGATCCATTTATTGTTCATGTGTTTGTTCAACTGAATTTCTGCAAAAATGAAACTTTGATACACGAAACTGAAGAAAGTACAAAGTAGACATTTGCATTTAGTAATGGTAGTACTGCTGTGTAAAGCTTTTTAAGCAGCCTAAATTGATCTTCTTTTAAAATAATTTATTTTCATAGACCTCTAGTCTCAATGTATAAATAAATGAGCAACTTCAACTGGTAAACATGTGACATTCCTAAAAGATTTGCCAGGCCTATTGTCATTTTTTTTTCATTGTATTGTCAACTCTAGATGAAATGTACATGTACATGATATTCTCAATTTTTCATCTAACTACTTATCTGCTACTGTTCATGATAACGAAAATTATAATACAATAGACTGACAAATCAGCAGAAGAGGATTCATTCAAAGCCCTTATTCATTATACTGACAATCAAAGTATAATCAAACAAATTTGTACAGTATTATACAACCACATTCAAAAATGATTCCTTTCTAGTCATTTATCAAAGAAAGAAGAGTAACAAAAAGAATGTATCTAGCTATCCTTAGTCCATTGAAAATAGGATTGTTTTCACATTCCTAATTTAAATTAGGTCATAAATCTATGAAACAACTTACCTAAATCTCTTTAGATTTTAAAAATTCATGACAATAACTTAAAAAAGAAAATCCTGATTGCAAAATTATCTTCAGCAATTCAACAATAGTAAATCCTAATTACAACACTATCCTAAATCAGTTATTCATCAACAATGGTTAATCTAAATTGCAAAAATATCCTTGTCACATTCATTTCTACAAAAAAGGTCTATATACAATTGAGAGAGTAAACCAGGGCCCTGTTTCATGAAACTTGTTATCAATAACAACCGCTACAGATCTATGATAAATCTGCTCATGGCCAATCAAATGTCAGGATCTCAGTAGCTTATAACAATTATTGTACCTTGTTACTGATAACAAGTTTGTGAAAGAGGGGCCCTTGTCAAATCTCCCATAATGTTACTTGTACATGTAGTACTGTTTTTTTTTTTTAGTACTGGGATTCTGATCCTAACCGGGGGAATTCGTTTACAATTATCACAATTGAACTCCCAGGGTTCAAAGTTATATATTTTTCAATATTATTTGTATAAACGCATTTTGTGCCAATCATAAAATCTTATGCTTTGAGCAAAAGTACAGGATGGCCATGCAATTTTAAAACCATATCTCAAGGTTGGTGAAAAGGTACTGAGATCACCGTGCATTACTTCTCCATGTCGTATCAAGGCCAATCAATATTATATCATTCTCTATTTGATTCATTACTTCTTTGTTTTATTTCCGAAAATCGTCATAAAAAACAATAACACAATATAACAAAATTAAAGACTGATATAACAATAATAGAATGATAAAATTACTGAATTGGACATGGAATATCTCTACCAGGAATTAACTTAACAAAAGTAATGTACACAACTGTAACAGAAATAGTGCTGTTTCAAGAAGAATTATTTCTAGACAATGTTTAATTCTTCTTGAGCGACAAGGTCGTTAACTCAAATCATTTTACACGGAGCTATCAGTATCACCCTCTTGGGTTCCAAACAGATGATACTCAACTTCTTTTCTTTTGGATGTGTTAGAGCTACCTATGAAAAGCTCCATGCATATTCATTCTACATCCCCATTCATAACTATAAAGTTTGTTACAATTTCTAGGATTAGTGAAGTTTAACAAGATTATCTGCTAATATTAATGATGAAAATACTTCAAGGTTTCTGTAAGAGGTCAACAAATATATACTTTCCTTAATGTGTACATGCGCCTGCTTTAAATTGTACAAATGTATATACAGATCAAATGCAAAAATAGTATTCTTTAGTACAAGCGGAAATGCTAGTAATATTTTTCCTTCATTTTAGACCCATAACTAATGCATTAGAGTATTAACAATATTTACAACGGAGGCATATAGATGTACCTGTACTGGGAAAATATGGCATGTAAAGTACTGAATGTTTCTTAGTGATGCTCAGATCCAATAGGTCATAGTTATAAACAATCTTCTTCTATCCTACATGAAGATTTTTTAATGGGAGACATAGGCATGTATTCCTCTGTCGTCTGACTTCCATCCAAAACTCGAAGAACATATCCAGAATCTCCACCGAAAGGCACGTACCCGTCATCTCCTTCATCCGATTCTCGCCCAGTTCTGTGCTTAAGTTCTCTACATTCCCTGCTTGGGACTTGATAGATATCATGCTTTGAGGCATCATCAGGTTTTGCTGGGGAGAGTAACCTTTCGACACCAGTTGTGATGCCTGTAGCCTCGACTCCAAGTACTGCATTATAGGAAATATATCCAGGAACGCTTTTGCAGCTGCCTCGCTTACGTCCTTGGTGGCAATTACTCTGCTCGTTCGAGTGCACACTTGGATTTGTAGTGTCTGAAAAGCCAAAATTTTCATTGCCCTTTGAAGGAGTGGGGTAATCATTCACAAACCCAATCCCAAAGCTGTCATTACTGATGTACTCAACAAATGAGGTGTCACAGTCTCCACTGCCTGCATCGTTACCTGGAGATTCAGAACATTTACCAACTTTATGCGCATCTTTCAGATGCACAGATTTTTTAGATTTGACATCGACATCATCAGAATCTGTTTCTGACTCTGACGAAGTGAAAGCCAGATTGGCGTAATTGTCGGAGTGCTCCTGGAGCTGAGTCGAGACCACAACATAACCAGAAACCTGCCCTCGGTGGTCACTCCCATAACCGGATGAGGATGAAGATGAATCGGTCCTGGATCTCACTGCCTTTTGTTTTTCTTTGGCTTTCGTCTCATCCAAAGTGATTTCTGGCAAAACTTTTGCCATGTCTCCAGGTATGCAGATTGGTGAGCCAGGAGAACCCAAAGACTCAGATAGTTTGCTTTTGTTTTCTAACACCTGATGCAAGTCCACTCCTCTTACATAATCAGACAAACAAGAAGACGGGGGTTCTAGGGTCATGTCGCTCCAGGACAACTCCACCTCTTCATCTGTCCTTGCATCATCATCACGTTTGTCACCAAGCTTGACATAACCAATGCCTTCTGTCTCAATATATGGCTTAGAAGAGGGTTGCTCAACTACGGCAACTGTATTCAGAACATTCTCATTTTCAGCAATGTTTGAAGCCATACCCAATTTTGTATATGCTAGACTCTCCTCGGTCACATAGTTGCTTGTCAGGGACTGTTCTAAAGATCTAGGCTGCTGACTCAACTGAGGAATTGCCAGAACCGAGTAGGTCATTGGACCAGAAACATAGTCATCTTCAGGTTTGGCCTTGAATGCTGTCTCTTGGTTAACTTCATTTATTCCAAATTTCATGTATGCCATGTCGTTACTGACATATCCAGAGTCTGAAGCCATGCTAAGGCAACCGCTATCACAACCTGACATTGTTCGTTCAATCCTTTGAGCAGTATGAACCTCAGCGGGGTCATCGAGCTTGTTTTGGTTGACTGGTGCACACTGGTCTTTGACTAGAACTTGAGGCTTCTTCAGAGGGGAGGATAACTGTGAGATGCGCATGTAGGCAATGTCCTCCTCCTCTTCCTCATCATCATCATCTTCCAACCATTCTCCAGGGGTAGAAGTAGAGGCACCAACTGCAATGGTATTTTTATCCCCTGGAATCTTCTCTAGGATCGGATCCATACATTTGTCTTCTTCAATTGCTGGAAGGCCTCCACACCCATCACTGCTGCTCAGAGACACAGACCTCTTGGGGAGATGCCCTCCTTTACCTCCCAGGCCCGCTTGGCACACTATCACCTTGGGGTTTTCGAAGGAGTACGTGTCCTGCATGAAGTCAGATGTATCATAGTCCTCTGCATGGAAGACATCATCCGAGCTAGAGAAGTCCAGGTGATCCTGTGGCGAGGGTGGGACACCACTATCAATGCTGACAGTCCTTAAAAATGCTTGTTTACCAATGTCACTTTTCAAGTTCAGCAATTCCGTTAATGGGTCTGTCATGGACGTCTGCATGATACATTGATAAGGTTGGGATGGATACTCCTCTGCGACAACAACTTCTTCCAAGTCTGGCGGACAGACATTCTGGATCGTGTCAAACTCTTCCCTTTCACCTCTCTTTGGTCTTGATAATGGCTGCATGTCCTGGAGATAAAAACAAGAATTTTCTACATTAGCTATTTCCATTCTGCTGAGGGTTATCATATCAAATTAAACACTTCATTGTACAAAAAATTTAAATTTCAGTTTTAAATATATTTCAGCTTTGATGAGTGGTATTTCTAAATCTCCAAAAATAGTTAAAAATTAATAAAAATGCAATGTTGGGCGATGCAAGTTTCGCTCTCCGCTTACCTTTTTATTTTTCACCATGTCTGTATAAACGGGGTCTGGCCAAGACTTGCCAAGCTTGCTCTGGACATAGTAAAGACTGACCAACAGGGCAAAGAGGAGAATGGCGCCACCAGGCAGTATCAGCCAGATCAATGGTGACAGGGTTGCTATGGAGAAAGAACAAAATTATCATCATTGATTTACACGTGACTTGGTATTTCACAAAAGAAGTGACAACGATAATAACAAAATATTCATTATTGGTTCATCATATTACTCTACAAACTTTGTTCTCCATTTGATAAGGCCTTCTTGTAAAAGCAAAGCTGACAAATTTTCTCTCAAACTTTAACATAATAGATTTAGATCATGTGGAGCATTCAACAGCTGTGTCTACTCACTTTTAACTTCAATGCATTCAGACAGCACATACTCTGCAGCGTCTCCAACTGATGTTGTGGAACCATCAATGATATTCACAGCAACCACTTGAAACAAGAATGGAGCCTGGCTACAGTCAACCTCCATTTCCATTGTCAGCTCTGATGTCTTGACCCAGTCATCGATGCTGTTGGCAAGGGTGGTGGTCAATGATGACCTGGCATGGACGACAGGCCTCGGAGTTGGTTCTATGTGGCTGTAGGAAACCAGATAGTGGTCAGTCGGTCCATTAGGGTGGACAGGTGACTCCCAGCTCACTTTGACTTTGTTGTGAGATAATGGTTGGACGTTCAAGTTTCCAGGCTGTTGAGGAACTGTCAAAGATAAAACAAAATTGTATTTTTATTGCAGGACAAGGTAATAATCAGCATATCTCAAAGTATAAATGCCTTTTGGCCCTTGCAATCTAAAACATACAAATGGTCCAATTTAAAAAAGAATATTAGACAAGGCCCAATTTTTTATTACAAAATTGTTTTGATCACAAGAATTCCAATTAGGGTGCCACAAGGATCAGCTTTAGGTCCTCTCCTTTTTTGTCCATTGATGACCAGGGTTGTTTTACTTATTCTATTACAAAACATACAATTCAAAACTATAATGTCACCTTTCGTGCACGTATACATTCCTCAATCCTTTAAGGATGAATTTTGATTTAAGAGTTCGCTATATAACAAGGAATATTGACAGAAACCTACCACCTATTTCTGTTTTCCGATATAATTCATCAGAGGGATCTCCACATATGATGGTACAGGCTCTCACTTGAAGGGAATAGTGGACATAGCCATACAGTCCCTCCACTAGGTAACTTTGGACTCCCCCAGCATAGAATTCCTGCTGATCTGTGGAAGCATTGCTCTTCACTAGGATTGTGTAATTGCGGATAATTCCATTTTTCTCTAGAGGGGGTGACCATGTTAGTGCTATTGATGTTGCAGTTGACTCCAAGACACTTGCATTCAGAGGTTGGCTTGGTCCTGCAATAAAGTAACATACAAATAATTAACCCTTGCAATCTTACAGAGGCACTTAAATCACAACCTATATTTTGGACAGATGAACATGTACTTCACAATTAAAGTGCCAAAAGGCTTCACTCTTTCTTGAAAAGCAAAACCGTCAGCAAATATATAGACTGTTGATAATGTTCCTAACCTCTCATGAAATCATCTGTTCAAAATGAGAAGTGCATTAACTCTGTGTTAAAGTACACAAGAAAATGCACTTTTGGCTCCGAAAAGATGAAATATTTTCTTACGTGAATGTTCAAATATGTAATGGGCATAGTATGGATTAAAAGGGAAGACAGGTATGCAGCTATACTACTTAATCCAAAATAAATTAATGAACAAAGCAACAATTTGACAAGTCTTCTCTAAATCCATAACACAATTCACTCACTTCCTTCGCTTGTAAGTCCTGAAGATGGACATCTGCTTGTTGGCCCTTCTCCAACACTAGTGAATGCAGAAATCCAGATGACATAGTGTGAGAAAGGATCGACACCAGTCAGCGTCACTGGCTTCTGGGTGGTCTCTGAGAAAGTCTGCCTTTCTCGCTTATCTGTCGCAAGTAACAAAGTAGATTCCCACAACATGACATTAATAATAATAATAATATAATAATAGTTTGTCCTTATATAGCGCATTTCGGAACCGCAGGCCCACACAATGCACTTTACAGATATATATTATTACCCCAGTCATTGGATTCATGCTTACCCGCACACAAGGTATGCACATTCTCCACTCCCTGGGGAGCATTCCAGCCAGTCGCCATTTTACAAGCGCCATTGCTAATCAAACCACATTAGCTTTCGCATCCTACCGGGTACCCATTTAACACCTGGGTGGAGAGTGGCAAATGTAGATCAATGTCTTGCCAAAGGACATTAGTGCCGCGGTGGGACTTGAACCGCGGACCTTGTCATCCACAGTCAGCCGACATATCCACTCGACCACGAGACCTCTACGAGCTGTTCTACACAAAACCACATTTTCGTGAAGCGTTGTGGCATTTGACAAATCCGTGCCATTCTTCAGGAGAGGCTTCGTCATGGGATTTCATCAATCAATTCTTTCAGCCCCCTAACAACACATTGGTTCAAAATTCTTGTGACCCAGATACTACAAGTTTGTTCTTAAATTTTTAATTAAGCACAGCAATCTATTTCATTTGTAAGTGCAAATGGCACCAGTAATCCAAGCACTTTTTAGACTAACCAAAGACCCAATCTCTTCTTCTATGAACTCACCAAGACAGTCTGAGATGGTCAGCTGACACAGTGGATCTGGAAGACTCTCTTTCATCACACGGCAATAGTAAAGGTGGTGACCCAGTACTTTCCCATGTGCCTCCTCTTCAGATACGTCTATCCAGTTCACCAAGAGGCCGTTCGGGTTGTTCGTGATTGGCTCAACAGTTACGTTGGTCGGTGATGCCTCTGGGGCTGGAATTACATCAGGAAAAGATAAAACGGTTCGTTTAATTTGGCTCGCATAGTAGAGTATAACATTGGTCTCTTTTTAACTAAAATTTAAACCAGACACCTGGGCCCCGTCTTATAAAGAGTTGAACTTAATCCCAACTTACGTGCGATGGATATCGATTGCAACTATGTACATAAGAGGAAGGAGACTGCAAACTTGCGGTTGATTGATTCAGATCAAACGTAACTCTTTATAAGACGGGCCCCAGGTCTACAGTTTAATGAGGGAAGTTAAACTGAAACCATTAAGATATGCAATCGCAGGAACCAAAGCACTGAAACAAGAGACAATTTTTCTGCCAAAAACTTTCACAAATTGAACAGATGTTGCAAAATAATTAAATCAGAACACAAAATTCCTCCAGTGCATATGGATATAAAAAAAATATCCAGAAAAAAAAAATTGCTTGTTCAAAATCATTTCAAAACTGCTGATTTGCATCTACCGGTAAAAGACTTAAAACGGCTAACTAATGTAACTACCAACTTTGACAGGTTAGCGAATTCAATGAATGCAGGCATCTGCTTTGTCAGGTTTCATATTAATATTATATTTTTTTTTAAACTTTTCAATAACTATCCTGACAAAAGATCCAAACAGCTGGATATTTAGAGAAGAAAGGTGAAAATTTTACCTTATATTTACTTTTAAGTTTTAATTGTATAATTTTTTTTGATATTATTGGGGGTAGTCCTCGACAAATCATTTTTGATTTTTGACCACCCCTTCCATATTTGCTGACTTTTTTCTTTTTAAAACATACATAGCTCCAACTGGAGTCGTTTTATATATGATGTACATGTACATGTTCTATTATTGTATTGTATGTATGTATTCTATCTTATGTAGCTCCCTATGTTTTGCATTTGTGGAGAAATAAATTGAACTTGACTTACTCCACTCATCTGTTGTAATCTGTTCCTCCTCCGACCAACCACTGACCCCTATCTTATTGGTGACAGAGACCTTGAAGCTGTAGAGGACGTAGCCTTCCAGACCATCGACTACGTAGGACAGGTTGGATGAAGGAACTTCTTTGGATTGCCTGATGTGAAAAGATACGAAGAAGGGAAAAATTCAGTTTACTCCATATATTTTTTCCCTCTTTACAGCAAAATTTAAGTGATGTATACGGGTAAGATAAATACAAAATATACAAGGAATACTTCCCTGGTTTATTGAATGAAGTACATGCACCCAATTAAACTGTAAAGCTTTTTATGTATTAAGCTCTGCTTCAATATATAATTCATTATTTCTATATGCTAAAGAATTTAATTTTGCTATTGAAAATCTTAGACTCTTCTGACAATTGAGGGTGCTTTCTTGTAACTGATTTTTATTCTGTTCTATTCAACTGTGGAGTGATTCTGCATTAATTTTCAAGTGTTGGGATGTAAACCATGCTATAAAATGACTTGCAAATTGAGAAACAACGTTCTATCTTGGAATAACTTGGATATAAACCCACACCATTGAAATGACTTGCATACAACGACTCCAACAAACTTCTATCTGGGATTGACTCATATTTCTTTATCATCCTGGTAAAAAGATTTTTTGAAAGGACTTTTATTCCTGCTCCACTAGTTATGTATTTTTCATTTTGTACTAAGTTCAATTCTGTTGTGTTTGATTCTTGGATAATTCACCCATGATTTTCATGTGTTAAACTGATGGCAGCCGTGGGATGTAAACCACGCCATAAAATGTTAATAATAATCTTTTAAAGTCCACTCCAATGTTATTAAGTTAAACCGAAAATGGAAATTCTTTTTGCCCAATTTATCGTGAGCCCGGCAGCCAATGAGCAGCGCCATCGACGTTGCTCTATCCCTTATTGTTGAACGCCAAACAAGGTAGCAGCAACTCCCGTCTTTTAACATCTTTTGGTATGACGTGGTTCGAACCCACGACCTCCTACTGACTGAGCCAACACACCGGTATAAATGACTTGCATATCGAGAAAACCACGTTCTATCTTGGACTAACTCTATTTCTGGGTGATTCTATGTTTTAAATATGACTTTGGACTTCAAAATTAGATTTTTAATTAATATATTGTGTAACAGTTTGGGGGAATAATTAACAATGTTTTTTCATGAGTATTAACCTGTTGAATACCAAGTCCAAGATAGTGCAGACAAAAACCTTGAAATTAGTATTTTAACCAAAATGAGTGGGTTATAAACAGTTTGTTGGGACTTGTTCTTCCTATACAATACAATATGATAAAGTCATTTCTATAGCGCTCTTATAAACTAACTGTCGTTTCACAGCTCTTTACATAAAAATTATTAATGAATATGTTGATCATGGTCAAAGAGGAGAGTTTTGAGACATTTACGGAAGACATCAAGTAAAGGTGATAAATTCAAGTTAATAACAAATTAGAAGTAACCTAAACTTCATAAAAGAATATAAGAGGCTTTTAGTCTCACCCTTGATCTTGACCTCGAGCCTGTATCCAGTGGACAGTGTAATGACTAATGTAACCATGGACAGGTGTTTTATCCCAGCTCACCAGAACAGACTGGTGTGATAGTGTCTCTGCCTCAACAACACTGGGTGGCAATGGATCTGTAGGAGAAAAATCGAACACCTGACTTGTTGAAATAATTAAGTTTTTTACAGACATGGGAAGGGAGTCTAAATATAAATGATAAATGATTCATACTTCACATCCAATAAACATCAATAAAGAAAACCACTTGAATATAGAAAAACTGCAAGAATTATGACAAACATTCGCTTACTTCTTGACACAATGATAGTATACAGAAGGTACATGAATATTTATAATATATACATATTCATGACTTTTTTTAACAATGGACTGTCTACTATCACGCATATTGTTAAATAATTTTCTTTTATTAGGGGTGCCTTTGAGCATTATTAGATAGAAATATATATAAACTGCCCAAGAAACAAAATAAGTTTTCAGAAAATGATTGCTACAGATTTGCCTCTGTTGTGTTCGTTTCTTTTTTGTCTTCTTAAAGGTATTACAAAGTTTTGGGAAATTTTGAAAAATGGGTGGATAGTGATTCTTTACAATTTTGATATATTTGGATGCCCCGGTGGATGTATTAAAAACACCAGAAATTTTAGCCCCTAAAACACTTCTGCTTTCGAAAAAATTGTAAATTTTGATAAATTTCAAATAGCTCCTACGGCCGTCAATGGTAGCTGCGACCATGAAAATCTCAAAGTATGTAGTTGTGGTATATAATTTCCGAACGACAATAGCTAATCGGTCGATTTAAGTCAATAAACACTGTTTTATAGCTTAATTAATATCTTGACCTTGAGAGGGAGCTATTCAACATAAAATGTTTATTATCTAAAATTTCATAATTTTAGAGTCGATTTCAACCGCGACAACGATCACTGAATATTGTAGGATCGTATATGCTTCCAATATGTTCATTTGAACCAAATTCATGACCCCATACCAAAACTTTGTATTACCTTTAAGCATTACAACAAAATCAAACTCTCTGAGAAATATTTAATTCAGCACTTTTTAAAAGAATTTTTCATCTTTCATCATGGTCTGGATATTTTTTACACCATCGCCAAAGACAAGATAAGTAGTATCCCTTCAGGAACTAATTAAAATCTTATCTTTTCTAAGAACTCTGACAGATGTTGGCAGTAATTGGTAACTGGTCAATGTTTGCTCTCTTGAAGATAATAGACCACCTACAAAGTCCTATCCAATCTTACTCGATCTAACCTGTTAAGCCGTGCCCAAGACATAGTCAGTTAACTAGGGCAGGGGTTATAGGGACCATATAAGCGCATAGGGATATATCCATGATATGCTCTGTATGATTTATTATTATTATTCAATAGGAAACGCATGCTGCAGCACGACTAAACTGTCTTCAATATACAGTGCGTCCCAGAAAAAAAGAAACCGAGAAGTATCGATGCTCTATCATAACTTAATCACAACTATAATTAATGAATGATACATATTTGGAAAGCTTAGAGTCTCCTCTTTCGTGTGATGCTACTCAGATAATGCACATTTCACGCATGAGTGATTAAGAGCAATTTGAAGGAAGGAAACCAAAAAGACATTTGGCGGGCGGTATCTGAATTTCGAAGAAAAATTCACAATTCTAGAAAGTTGAGTTTCTGCCCTTTCATATGACACCTTAATCAGGAAAAATGAGCGAGGAATGACAAAGTTCTGTTTGTTTAAAGTAGTGCTTGAATTTCCAGAATTTTATTAAACGAATTAATTTTCACTGGCTGCCTGCTGTATCAATAAACAAAATTAACAAAAGACTTAACTCCGTTTCGTTGACAATCAGCCGTAGACGAGAGTCTTCATGCATGGCTGATTGTCAACGAAACGGAGTTAAGTCTTTTGTCAAATCTGCTTTTTGCTACGGCAGGCACCCAGTGAAAACGAATTTGATTTACATCTATGATTTATATTAATGAAAAAATGTTGTATTCTTTGAAGAAATTGTATACATTCGAATGCTGGCTAGCAGATGAAGATTTACATGCTTCAAAACTTTAATTCTTCAAATAAATGAAGTGCTTTGGATGACGAAATGAAGAGAAAAAAATGTCCTCTCAACTAAAACAAAGAATGAATATCTCCTAAAATGTTTGCACAAATGGATAGATTATAGTACTACAATTATGAAGCACCCCTTTACCATTGAGAAGTTTGGACTTTGAACACTTGAACTCAAAAGTGTGTTCTTGTGAGGGGCTTACTTGCGAGGGGCTCTGATGAGGGATATACTACATATCCATGATCTGATATCCTTCCTGTACACATACAAACTATATAGGGCCATTGGGTTGAATATTATCGATATTGATGCTAACATAACCTTTGGACTTTGGACACATATTGCGTGATACACACCTGTATGCACAAATCTTGACCTGATTACATTAATGATGATGTCGTTATATTGTGTTGGTGCAATCAAAATCTCAAGAGAAAACCAAATACAATGATAGCTCCTTTGTCTTCAGGATTATTTTTTCACCCCCCCCCCCCTCCCAATAACTTCACACCTGGATATATGAACAAACTGTACATCTACATGGATGTAAAATAACGAACAAAAAAAAGACTGCAGGTACATTCATTAAGTTGTAGGAGACATATGTCCAGATATACATGTATGAACACAATATTTCAAAAGCGTATAATAGGAAATGAAATATGTGTAGTATATAGCCAAAGTTATTACTTCCCTTGAATGCTCACATACATGTAATTATTTAAGTCCCATCAAATTTTTTTCTTTTTTCCTTTCAACTTGTTTAATGTTTGCTTGAGGGCAAAAATTATTCAGCAAAACACATATTTTTCACGCATTCTTCTTTTTTTTCTTTCGTTCTGGCAATATTAGCAATCATATCATAATGCTGAACAATTTTCAAATCATGAAGTTTCTTAGACATTCAAATTGTAAATCTTTCTTGATATCTAACTGTCACTTGCTTGGCTTTTTCCATTTTAATTTCTTTGAAACCTTATGTACTGAATCATTTTTCCTTGATGAACTTTTCTCAATATCTTATTTTAGAAAACTTGTTTGATTATTGCTTGAAATTGGTAGAAATGTACAAATCATATACACCCAACCTTAATCACAGAGGTTATTTTGGAACATTCTAGCTCATTCCAAGATTATATGTATCTGTATTTTAGTCCTTTAGACAGCATGTCTTCAATTTATTACTTGTCAACATACTGTAGATCATCTTTATAATAGTAATATGAGAACAAATTAACATTAAACAACCCTCCCGAGTCTATTTGCAAAGACTTCTCTATGACATCTGATTAAGTAAGATGTTCCCTGCTTTCAAACCTTTGGAATGCACAATTTATATGTAAATATCAACAGCTGAGAGCAGGAAGGGCTTTAACCTATATCTTTTCATAGATAATTAAGGTCCTTCTGGCTATCAACAAACACCATGTTATCTACATGTCATCTGAGACTGCAGAGCAAATACAACAGGTTGAACTTTGAGAATGTCATTATAAAGTCAATGGTGTAAATTATGATCTGTCACACGCATTAATCCCACATTTAGCTGATGTCCTCTTTTAACTACATTTAATGTGAATGTATAAGGATAATGAAGGAACTTTGATAAGAAAAATAATACTTTTGGAGGGAGTCATTATTGGCAGGATGAGGAAGAGGAAGAAAATTAAAATGGTGACATTTCACATGATAAAGTAGGCCTACATAGTAATATGAGAACTACTCTAATGGAAGTATTTCCTTCCTATCCTTTTATTGATGATGATGATGATGATGAACAGCATTTGTATGGCGCCATATATCTGTTTTAAAAAAACATTCAAAGGCGCGAGCTCCTCCAATAAAATTAGCCTTTAAATGTCTGAAATATGTATTTCAATTGAACTGTTAGTTTTGTGTGCACTGTTTGTTGCTAATAGTTTACTGATTTTTCTGCTTCAAAAGAAACGAAATTTGCAACAGCATATCATTCTACATATATACATGTACCTCATTTTTATGATATTGTCTCAGAAGGAAATCTAGCAAGGGGTCATTATTCAATTTGACAAATTTGTATATCTGAAGCAGGTAATAAAAACGGTAGAAGAAGGTAATAAAATGTGTGAAAATATGAAATTCTATTCATATTACTTCTTTATACAACTCTCAAACTAATTACGATAAATTCTACATTAAGTATATAAAAATATGACTTTTTTTTATTATTTTAAAAATACTTACTAGTTGTCATATCCTCTATTTCTTCATCTTCGACAGGCCCAGACCCTATGCTGTTGAATGCTGTAATCTGCACTGTATAGGAACAGAAATTCTCCAGTCCTATAATAATGAAACATCGAGGGTTATTTTTTCTTCTTTTAAATAATAATAATACAACAAAAAAATTTGGAAGAGCCAGGTTATTCCTTATGTTATCTGTTGTTATGATAATATCTTATGTAGTTCATTGTTTTTTAACTTAGGTATTTTATTGTTTCTGTTGTTTTATTTCATTTCTAACTACAATTCAACTATTTTGACCCCAAAACAAACACCTAAACTTTAAACAAGACCAAATTACCAATGTTTTATCTCTTTTTAGGAAAAAGGATATTTCTATATGTTTTGTAAAACAAATCACAAAAATGAGCGATTTTCGGGCTGACATGCAAAGACAAAAGGTCACGTGACTTTATAACTATACGTCCGATTTTCCCAAAAATTGTTTTAAAAGATGTGTAAGACTCGAAAGGAAAACTTTATAGCTAAATTACTACAGGGGGCCAAATTAACCCCACCCCCCCCCCCCCCCCCCCCCCGGCCCAGTTAACATAGGGTTAACATTGCTATAGATTAATCTTGCACTGGAAGCCTTTGGTATATGTATCCCACGATTCATGTAATGTGGCATGGAAGATCAATTTTGTTGCATATAAAGAGTTAATATTCTATTCTACAATATAAACAATGTGTCAACCTTAAACCCATAAAGTTGCTGCCACCATATCAAATTTCTACCAACATGGGAAAGAGTTTCTTTTTACTGTATGCTCTAGTAAAAATTAGTTCATTTGAGTCAGTATTGATCATTCTAGTAATCTATACTTTCATATGTTACTTTGGCACAATACACTCTCAATATTTTGGCAAGACATTCATCCACATTTGCCACTCTCCACCCAGGTGTAAACAGCTACCCACATTTGGCCACTGGCTATGACCGGGGTAATACTGTTGGGAGTGCCAGTAGCGTCACAGTGTGACGGACATATGCACTATATAAGAAGCCACCATTACTGTTATTATTTGATATCCAACCTCAAGTTTTGGTTGCAATAAAGAAATAATAAGAATAATAGTTTAATATTCATGTTATCATTAAATGCTATTATCTAGTCTTACAATGGAGAGTGTACCAAATGATTATACTATTATCATTATACCATTATCATTTTATTAGTGTATATACATACCTTCCATGATGACTTGTGTGTTGTTGACCGTTTCGTTGAAGATTTGCTGATCTAAACAATGCGAACGTGGGATGACTGTGACAGAATAGCCAAGTATAGGACCTCTCTGTTCATGCCCTGCCACCGTCTGAAACAAGGATAATAGCGAATATAAACTCATTTATCACTCCATCTCATCAAGATTGCCTCTCTCAACCCAGGTGTAGTTAACAGGTACCTGGTAGGAAGGAATTCCTTGAATGCTTAAACTAAACGTATCATACAGCCAGGGTATATAGTACCACAACACAGGCACCTTGCACATGTGGATTATGAAATTTTTCATTACCGTAAATCTCTGTGTATAAGACGCTCCCCTATTTTGCTGCCTTCTCCGTAGGCAGCAAGCCAGATCCGTGTTCAAAAACGCACGCGGGGAAGTACTTTTATTTTTATTTTACTGCGAGGTGCAGTTGAAGGCACCAATTTGTTCTTGTGAACTTGTCACAAATAATAGTAACAATGTCATTTTTAAAACTAAAGATGACAGACAAATTTTCCTCTAAGTCCAAACAGAAATTCGGCCATACAGGTAGTGCTGTTGTAGTTCGATCCTACAGTTCGATGCTGTGCCATCACTATAACCCAGGTGACAAATAGTGAGAGTAAATTACTGTTGCAACTTTGTAACCTGGATTACAGATTATATAATCTAGTACAGTTTTACTGTGCCACTTCAAATAAGTTCCTACAGTATCTTACTGTAACTGTATTGGTGCGAGTGGCGAGTCAGCACACCTTGTATGACTGAGCTGGGAGACATTGCCAGGCACAGTGCAGAAGGAGGGGGCATAAATCAACACTTATTTTTTTTTTTTTTTTTTTTTTGTAGGGAAACATCAAGACATGGAGTGGAATCACACTGCAAGAGTGTTCTAGGATGGCAGAAAACAGAGATATGTATCAAATGTTTTTCAAAAATTGCAATCAACCTACGAGCTAAGAGAAGATAACTTGATAAGTATATAGATATGGTTGTTATTGGGTTTTCAGTAAAAAAAAAATGTAGGAACTTGACTGCAGAACAGTTGTTGCCAGAACATGTATCTTCCCAACCAGTATTGCACATCAAACTGAAGCAAGCAAGAACTGTTTAATGTCTGACCAGCAGATCATCTTACCTCCCATGATATCTGGACGTTCCTTTCATAGTCACTCATTCCGTTTAGGTAAGAGGTTTGCAGGTTCTGAACGGTTCCGACAGGGACTGTGCAGGAGAAAATCATTGAAAAACATGTCAAACTGCATGTACAATGAAACAGGTACATACTCACATACAGGTAGTGAGTCAAACCTACTTTTAGTAGCGTAGTCACCTGTATAGAAAGACCACATTTTTGGTTTCCCTTGAATAATGTTTCCTATTGAAACATTTACTAAAGGAATCTGTACATAAAGACTACATGTACCTACCTATAACGACCACTTTTCCTGTCTCCCATGAGTGTACTTTAAATACAGGTTTGACTACATGTACATGACTGTTCAAATAATGCCCGTTGATATTAGAGATGTCGTCTTTTTAATAAGCAGGTGGTCTTTACGTACAGTTTAGTTTTGAACAGGTTTCAATGAGACAAATTTTTGAGGGGAAACCAAAAAACTGGCTGTCTTTAGAGACAGGTGGCCTGTCCTTACAGGTAGTGGCTAAATTACCCTTTTAGAAAAGGGATTTCTAGTTTTTCAGGGCAATTTTGATTCTTTGAATTGTTTTTCATTTTGGCAACAACCATATTTTTTATTTAATATTACATTGTTCTAATACAATGACTAAAATAATAGTAGTTTTTTTATCCAAAAGTTTAAACAAGTTTGATCAGAAACGATAAAATGAACTTCCAAACATGATGCAAATTTAAGGGTCGTAAGGCTAAATTTCCTTTTAAAATTCCTGGTATCACACGTAATGTGGTCATTAGGGCAAAATGGACAGAATGTGTCCTGAAATTTTAGCCATTTCTTTTCATGCGTCTGGTATACTTTTCAGGGCTCTGAATCAAATGTATTATCGAGCCAAACCCACAAAATGTGGAAAGTTCATTACATGTACCTGGGGGGGTGTTTCACAAAGATCCTAAGTTGAACTTATCTCTAAGTTGGACTTAAAAACAATGGAGAGCCATTTGTAGCTTTCAAATAAAATATATTCAAAAGCGAAAAATCAAGTATTTTAGACTTTTTATAAATTCCACATCAAGAACATGAAATCTCCTTGATAATGGACAATATGAATGATTTGAATCAACATTTTATGCCTTTTAAAACAGTTTTTACAAAATATTTCCAATGATGCCTACAGCTTTCCATAATTGTTAAGTCCAACTTAAAGTTAAGTTCTACTTAGAATATTTGTGAAACACCCCCCAGGACTCAAGATACAATGTACATGTACCGGGTAACTATAATTTCAATCCTAATACAAAAGTGAGAGGGGAAAGGGAAGATAGGGTCAGATACAACTGTACAGATATAACATTATGAAATTAGAGAAAAAGGAGAATGTTTTTATTTAATTTCTTACCAGCTTCGTCAGTTCTGCCTTGTGCAGGGTCGGACCATTCTCCCCAAGCCTGGTTCTTGTGGTACTTATACCGGCTGGCCACTTCCACCAAATAGTTAGTGTAAGGTTCTAGCTGACGAATTTCACAGGGCTGGGAATTGCAAAGCAGCTAGACGTTAAAGGAGTAAAAAGAAAACAGAGGTAACATCATCTGAGCAGCAGAAAACCAATTTGATTGGCCTATTTGGGGCTCTCTTTACAAAGAAAGCTGTAAGCACATTACAAATGCATCATTATAAAGAAAAAAATACTGCGATGTAGTACAGTACCGCTTACATGTAGGTTTTCATCAGACCATTTGAACATGGGATTAAAGTAGTACTTTGTAATTATCAAGGCCACTTGGTCCTAAAGTCCCATAGTATATACCATTAGAAAATCAATGGCTTGGCTTATGATTAGTATTATGGGGAAGGGTATGTTTTGGGTTTAAAAAACCCGAAATGAATGACGTTTTCTTTCCCAAGTCCCGAAGACCCTCAGAGAGACTGTCAAGGGAATGCTCAAGTCGTTTCTTGGTGGAACGTCCAATCCGCTGTGTGCGAGAGACGTGTACACACACCGATGGTCTTTCCATCAAGTCCAGCGTGTCAGCGAATTATGACATAGTGCACATGGACACTACATGCCAAGAGTATGTCTTTCAAATACTTACCTCCCCCAGCCAATTCTGAGGGTTGTACTCCGACGCCCATCGAAGACGATACGCCAACATGAAAGAATATATGTCATCCCATTCAGCAGATAATGCCCAAGAGGCTTGGAGAGCAGTCGAGCTCCTGGACGTCAGGGTTAGGTTTCTTGGAGGTAGAGGAATAGCTGGCAAAAGAATGGAGACCAAAGAGAATTAACTGACCTGTTTCTGTCAAGTTTCTGTCAAGTTTCTGCTTCTATTAAAACCAAACCACAACCACCACCACTGGCACCGCCACCACCACCACCACCACCACCACCACCACCACCACCACCACCACCACCACCACCACCACCACCACCACCACCGCTACCACTACTAACACTTCTACTACTACTATGACTACAGTATTAGTAGTAGTAGTACTACTACTACTTCTTCTCCTACTGCATCTACTAATTTCCACTCATGTACATTATCAGAGTACATACTAAGACTTGTACACGTCAAAGTGAATCGAAAGTGAAAAAGTACAATTAACTCACTTTCCGCATCAGGGTTAAAGGATGCTGTCTTGATGGCATCGTCTCCCAAGTCATTAGATGAAACGACGCGCACTTCCTGCATGGATCCACTGTGATTTTTACGCGATATGAAACACTTGTTTGGGGGCCGCAGTTCTGGGCAGTCATTCCAGTTCCTATTAAAACTACAGAGTTAGGAAACAGATTAAAACGCGTTATGTAAGGACATTGTGAATGGTCTGTACATCGGCATCTACAGGTCAATTGAAGGCCATTCCTAATACTGTGAAAATTTGCCATGAATCAACACAATAATAACTTTAAGGAAAATAATAACTACAATGAAAGATCTGTCATAATATTATAAATTTGATAACAATATGAATAGAAATTTCAAGGACACTAGTCAAAGATGAAATCAATTGATATTGCTGAAATACAAATTTTAAAAATGTATCTGTTTTCTGAAAACATCTTCACAAGAATAGTGGAACTGTTCCAAACAAGACTCCCTGATATTGTTCGCCTCCCCCTCTCTTTCTTTCTTTCTTTCTTTCTTTGTCTCTCTCTCTCTCTCTCTCTCTCTCTTTCTCTTTCTCTTTCTCTTTCTCTTTCTCTTTCTCTTTCTCTTTCTCTTTCTTTCTCTCTCTCTCTCTCTCTATATATATATATCTATCAATTCTAACTCCTAGAATTTCATGGCATTCTGAGACCTTCAACAAACATATTCAGCAAAAAATTACAGATTAAAAAAAAAAAGTAGAATGTTATCTGCTCATATGCAAATAGTTGGCATACAATTGCAATATCTTAAATAACTATTGAGAAAACATAGTGATGCATCTACAAATCGCTGAACTAGCTTCTCAGCTAACCCCTTAAATCAAAGTGTCCAAACTAATTCCCCAAAATAAAAAAGCATTCCAATTTCATAACTATGATGGTCTATAAAGCACAAAAAGATGGGGAAAATATAGCAATATTCACGTTATTAAACACCTGCAAGCAAGCTCTCATTGGTTATCATACTTGGGATAAAAAATACAATTTTCCCAACATAATTCATGTAGTTTACTTTAGTTTCCAGCTTGGGAGGGTGAATAGCATTTCTTTAATCATAGAAATCAATGACCTGTATTCTCCTGCCCCAATATACAAACACATAATATTAAAAGAACACCATAAACTAAAGCATGAATATGAGGCAATCATTTCTCTGACTATTATACAGCACTCATTTGTATCAATATTGAGGGGTGCTAAAAATCAAATGGTACCATAGTGACTACAAAATCAAATAATGGGAGTGAAACAAACAATACAAAAATTCAAGCAAATTATATCACATTAGAATGCAGAGGATAGACCTAAAAGAACACAAGTGCAAGAATGTGTGACCATTTGCCCAAACACACAGTAAGTGAAGTCAACAAAGGAAAAGGATAGGAAAATTAAAAGATGGATGTTTACTATGAAATTGTATATATTTAAAAGAAAAATAGAAACAAAACAGGACTGATGCAGAAGGTATCATATTCTTTTCCTAATAATCATTACAAAGAATCAAATTTGCAAAGACTTTGATTTGACTCAGGGTTTTCTTGACTCTTGACAGGAGATTTTGATTCTGGGATGGCATGCCATTTGGAAGAAGATAATGGGTGGGTAAACATAAACAAAGAAGCAAAGTTGTGTGAAAAATGATGGAAGGTGAAAAGAGAAAGAAAACATGTTTACATCTATGTACATGTTATTTACCATTTGTTTTCCTTTTTTTTTTAATGTATACAAGTACTGGTAGTGTTAATAATTGTTGTTAATGTTGTAATTGTATTTGACTCTTCAAAAATCAAAATTGGTGAAAGGAATTATCAGAACCTTCTAAATTTATGCAACAAAACGAAAGCTATTCATAAAAATCAACGCTACAGCAACATCTACAATGATTATACATTATTGAGGTCGTCAGGTTGGATACAAGTGCAAAGAAAAAACAGAAACGGGGCCAGGATTAACTGGGGGCCAAAACCTTGAAACCTTTCAGACATGCAACAACAACAAAAAGTTAACAGCTTTTTTTTTTTTTTTTTTTTTTTTTTGGGGGGGGCACAATTTTGGGCAAATCTTCCTTTCCTATTCAATGAGATATGCCAGATTAGTCTTTTGCCATGGAATGGGTGGGGGGGGGGGCGCTTATGCCCCCTGTGCCCCCTGGATACTTCAGTAAATAATGTGGAATCTCCATACAAGTGTGTATTTCCTGCCCGACCCGTCCCAGGAAGTGTAGGGCTGTAAAAGCAATATAAATTTCTTTATGTCTGATCTCAATATCAGAGAAAGTAAATTCAAAGCTTCCTGTATTTCTATGAAAGAAGGAATTCCTCTGACGATCAGGATGTGACGATTGCAAGAACAGCCAACTTTCATGGACAATGTCATGCAGTTTGATGACTTCTAAAACTGTTCATTTATGTAAGCAATCAAAATTAATAGTGTTTAATTTGTTTTACATTCGAAAGTCGAAACTTACAAAAAAAGCAAATCTATATTTACTTATTCATACACAAGAACAAATCTGTGCTTATTAAATCCAACACAACCAAAATTTAGAAACCAAGATGATATATCTCAAACTTTTGCTGAAAGTAGCTTTTATATTCTATTTTCATTCAAATGAAATTGAGGTCAGGTTTCACATATAGACCTACCGTGCTATACGTAAGTGAGCTTTAAGCTATCCATAAATGCAGCGCTCATAATATTACAGTGTTAGTCTTTAAGATCATTTCAAGACAATAATTCGACATTTTGTAGTTTGGCTCAACAACTTTCGATTCAGAGCCCTAAAAAATGATACCACTAACACAAGAAGAAAGGACAAAAATATCTACACACTCTGCATCAATTTTCGTCTCATGACTATAGCATTCCATATTAGGAATTTTAACAAGAAAAAAATTAATTTATTAAGTTTATCTTTAATATTTGCAGTGAAATAAGTAAGTGGTTCAAACAGTGCATAAATCAAGCAAAATGTTGAGAAAAAGCATATCCCAGGTTTGAAATAGAGAATAGGGTGCTAGCAGGAAGCTGTAATGAATGGAGATACCGTCTCGAAAGAATTTTCCGAGGGAAAAATATTTAAGATTAACCTGGCTTAACAAAAAGAAATGTAACCCTCTCCAGCCATCATTTCCATCAACAGCTGTCCATATCAATGCACAGTCCCTCTCTGGCATTCCAAATAGTACGAAATGTTACGCAACGCCATCTGCTTCCCTAAGTTCTCTATTCACTCTTTTGCAAAAATATGCAAGCATCGAGCTTTGAAGCCATGCGAGGCACCGACAAATTAAGTCATGTTCAGTGAAGATATATTTAGCTATAACATATAAAATGCAGAATTCACAAAATATGACCAATGCAACTTTCTATTAGTCATCAAATGCCTGTTCCGTTCTCGGATAGCTCTACTGAAGACATGGCCATGTCAACCAGCGAAATCGACCAAGGAAATCATGAGTTAGAGCGAATGAAAGGTTTTCATCATCATGATTTTCTCATCTAATTATTGACATTTTCCGAAAATTTCCGAAATTTGTACATAGCTAGGAAGGTAGTCCAAAGGGTTATCTTGCTTAAGAACTAAATAAAATTGTGTTATATGTTTGCGCATTTATTGATTTAGGGCTAGAAGTTGTCAAGTTATCACCACTATTCACCCCAAGTACGGGCCGGCAAAGCAAAAGCCGCCGTGCTCGCTGGGCTGGGCTGTGTGTGGAAAGGGAGGACTTAGTGTTACTAGGGAGCTGTACGGTTTCGGAGGGGGGTTAAGGGGATTACGGTAGGGGAAACAAAAGACGCGCGGTGCCACGGATGACTTCAAAGGGGCCTCTTGGACGGGATCTCCATTAATTACAGCTTCCTGGTGCTAGTAAGTGAAATCTGCCTTATTTTGCACTTCTTCTTTTTCATAAAAAGAATGTTTATGGGAATTATCAAAATTGCAGATAAAATGTCATTTTCCTTTACTATGAAACTTCATATCAGTATCTTTTTTTACAATTGACATGAGTCTTTATTTTTAAGTACAATTTCAGTGAATTCCCTCAAATAATGCTGTAAATACCTGTACAGAAGCAGTGCAAAACCTGGCAATATTTGAGAACCAGAGATGCCAACCTTTTTCGACAAAAAAAAGAATTCTTAAGAGCAAAAAACAGTATTTTTAAAAAAATCTCTCACCTTAACATATCGCCCAATCGAGCAGCTTAAAAAAAACGGCAGTACCATGTATACATACCCAGATCGAAGCGCGACGTGCATACATTACATGTGGGTTGTTCGCAATGTGCACAGTTTTGGGCCCATATCACCATTCTGCGTGCATCGTTTGAATACGTAGGTGCATAATACACTTACGACACAAGGCCCATGATCAGGAATTAAGAAAAACGTCACCAAAAAAAAAAAAATATATATATATATATATATATTAAAAAATAAAAAAATTTAAAAAAAAACGTAACAAAACATACAAAAAACGTACTGCCGTATTCATAGTGAAAAAACGGGACAAATACGGCAAAAACGGAACAGTTGGCATCTCTGGTGAACACATGCATTTAAAACTTAAAAAGAAATTGCGGGGTTGCTAATTTGGTAATTCTGTCGGTTGAAATAAAATCATCTTAACCACAAAAGCTGAATGCACATACTGGTATTGAAAATGAACTCTTAGTGAAACACAATATGCAAAAATCATTTAAATTCTTATAGGAATAAAAAAAAAAAAAAAAAAAATTATCTACAAGTCTCATGGCTCAAATAATATTTTCTTTTCTAATGATCCCAAATTGTGCGATACCTTTACAGAACAAAGAAGTGATAGTGTGAACAAGTGCAGAATATTTATGATATCTGTCAAACTAACCAGGATGAAAAAAGCCAACATGTTGAGGCTATTGATTCGGCAGACCTTCAATTAGAAAGATTTGAATGCAGTTCATTTATCATACAAATTATTTGAGAAATAAATCTACTTAACAATTGGATCATTCCATGAGGTTGGGGAAAAAACTATGACGATGTCCACGTAACATTGGTACAAGATCTCTATTCTCTACTACACATATTAGATGAAATCATCTGTTGAAGATTTTAATGCAATGAATATTTATAGTAGTGCACTGCCAGAATCATTCCTGTTTCAGCTGCCTCTCTTCAAATTCTTTGCTCAGTATGCAAAACAATTTTTTACCAGCGTTACATGGACATCACATTTATATATTAAATCACATAAACTTTGGGTTTATAATATTGATTCACCATGAAGCTTGAGTACTTCTGAACATAATTGGCTACAATTTTTATGCTAAACTCAATGTGAGCAAGCATTGTTATGATTGACAGGAGACATAGTTTCTCATTTCTGATATGTCACAAAAATTGCCAAAACCCGGCCCATGGAATGACCCAATCACATTAGTAAATTTGGAATGATATCAAGTTAAAGTTTATGTGACGCTGCATGGAATTGCTGACATTTTTAATTAACAAGGATGAGGGGGTAGGAAGTCAATTACGAAATTAAATTCACAGAAAACCCTCCTGTCAACGAGAGTTTGAGACAAAGACAATGAATCACATAAAATTCAACAATTTTTTGCAATCATGGAAACACAAATTGGCAACTCTATGACTAACCTTTCCCAGCTACACTCAATTTGTTTTTTAAAGTAATATATTACAAAATTTACATTATTTTCTTTATTTTTGTACCTAGCATGCTAAAAATATTTTGATTGGTCACATGTTGTTCTTTTTTCTACTCATTGAAATACATATACCATAAATCTGTTCCTTCATTATCAATAAGAAAACAGAATAAGTACTTCATATGATTTTGTGAATTCTAACAAGCAGAGAATAGCACTTTGTCTGATTTCTAAAACCTTCACTTTGATATTTTTACCTCTGCTTCTAAATCTACGGGTTGAAGCAATTGAAGAGCAAGACTTGAGATATGGAATGAGAGGGGTAACCTTGATATTCATAAGGACAGCTTTTCATATCTTATAATTGTACATATATCTTTTTATTGTGCACAGACCTGCGGAAGAACAGCCTCTGGCTGAAGTGGTGCCGTGCAAAAATGAAATAAACTGATATTCTTTTTTGTTGGGGGTGGGGCTGGTGGTGGTGGTGATGGGTAATGAGGTCTGATAAGGTCTATAGTGCAACAAAATAATAAAGTCCGTGATAATTTTTTTAATTTTTTTTTTAATTGTTTTTTTTGTTTTGTTTTTGTTGATTTTTTTTGTTGATTTTTTTGTTGATTTTTTGATTTTTTTTTTTTGTTGATTTTTTGATTTTTTTTTTTGTTGTTGGGGGGTAGCGATATCTAGCTCTCATGGCAACAAGGGGGCAGGATATAATGAAAAATAATGCAGGAAAAATTAGGAATGTAAACATAAATATTCATGCAGGTTCAGAAAAAATTAAACATTAACTAAATTGAGACATGATAAATTAAAAGCAAATACAGAAAATACAAGAAATTTGTTTTTGGTTTATTTGTGGGGGGGGGGGGGTGGGATATATAGACCTCATTGTAATTCATAATACGGAATGATTGTAATTATTTTGTTATTTTATTTATTCCAATCACAGTGATCCATATAAGATTCTAACAAATGTGAATTTGAGATGTCAGTCATACAGCAATATCATTGCTCGATTCTGAATGATGGGTGATATAAAGGTCCTAAATGAAAGTGAATGAATAACGGTCCTTATTTCTTTATGAATAGTGACCCCCTCTTCGTTTATGAATAGCAGTCCTTCAGGTATGGGAAGTTACACGTTATGAATAGCGGTCCTTATGAACAGCGGTCCTTATGAACAGCGGTCCTCATGAATAGCTGTCCTTATGAACGTAGCAGTCCTTATGAACAGCGGTCCTTATGAACAGCGGTCCTTATGAACAGCGGTCCTTATGAACAGCGGTCCTTATGAACAGCGGGCCTTATGAACAGCGGTCCTTATGAATAGTGGTCCTTATGAAAAGCGGTCCTTATGAATAGCGGTCCTTATGCATAGCGAGCAGACCCAGAATGAGAGACAGAGTTGGATGAAATCAACACTCACTGCAAATAATTAGCACTATAATTTATACATAAAAATAGGATGAAAAAATACAAAAGGGCAATGAGATAGGAGAGACAAAAAGTTTCAAGTAACACATAAAAAGCTAAGCTAGAGCTGTTGAGTGACAGAAAAGAATTGCTATTTCATATTGCATCTGAGATCCTAAAATCAGAAAAATCACTTACATGAATTGAAAGGTGTGGGACTCGTTGATGATGTGAGTAGGTATTGGGTCCCACTCGCATTCATAGTCTAGGACATTGTGACTGGAGCACGTCAGCGAGGCTGCAGGCTGCGGTATATCTGCAACAACAATTACAGAAAATCGAAAGTCACAACCAGAAGGAAAACAAATTCTTTTTTTTTAATTGGAGAAAAAATGACAAAGAGAGAGACAGACAGAGGGTAGAAGAGAGTGCATACTTCCAGAGTTTAATTAAATATAAACAATATATCTCTTAACCGGAAAAATGAAGTAATGAAGAGTGGTACTAATTTATTCCAATGCTCAAACTAATAATTGTGATATTTGTTTGATATACATTTACAATGTACATAGAAGTGTAGATCAGATCCTTCTTATTTGCGTAAAAAGTATTTAAAGCAGAAATCTAAATGTGATCTTATTCAAATTTTGTTTACTGCTCAATAAGTATACATTCAAATCTTTAAATGCATGTCAGGATAAATGTGAACTATTTAGTCCAAAGAATAGTTGTTTACTGTGTTAGATAGTGTAGTTGGCTTCTGACACTAGTCATCACGATTGAGTCAAGTTCTTTTAATTGCGACTATTCTGAAACTTCAAAGTATACATCAATCATTTTGTACTACATGTGCATGTAAAGGTAAACAATTAACATTTCAAGACAACTATTTCACATTTTGTAATTTGGCTAAATAAATTTTTATTTAAAATTGTTTTATTCAAATAATGTAGCAATAAAAGAAAAGTATATTTTTTCAAATTTTAAGGAGAAGTTTCTGTACTGAAAGGGTTAACCTTTGCTTCCAGTTTATTTCACAATGTCATCACATGACCAGTACTCAACTCTATCTTTAATCTGAGCCTCCCCAAAAATGATATCATACTCACATCCAACCTGGATCATGGAACTCTGAAATTCACCGACATCAGAGTCTTGCATCAGGGCACAATGATAGGTTGCCGTGTCTGTCAAGCTGGCATTCACAATGGAAATCATGGAGGTCTGGAAAAGGAAAACAGGACAGACAAGGAAAGGGCATTAACATTAAAAAATGAAGGGAAAAATGAAAGTTTAAAAAAGTAAAAACTTCTTCCGAAAAGGTACAATTGAAATGAGGAACGAAAGTACAGAGAAGCAGACAAATGTGACTTGGTCTCCAATATGCTTGAATTATTCTTTGAATATTGTGATGAGGACAAAAAGCCTGTACTTACATGTCAATTGATCTTTACAATGTTTGACCTTTGACCTGACAATCCCAAAATCTGCTCACTTTGCTCCCTACAGTGATGCAGGTTTTTAATTCCACTACGAAAGTAGCTAAAAGAACAGTCATTTATTTGGTGGTAAGAAGTTTAGAAAACCTTTAATTTAATCTTATTTGACTTGCTAACCTTTGACATTTTACCTTCTTTTACCCAAAATCTAATAAATGTTTCTCTCCATGGTGATGCAGATTAATTGGTATTAGAGTGCACCACCATAGTTCATGGTTCAAATATCACTTGATACATTGTGATTAATCAGGGATTAATCATAGAAATTGACCTTTATGACCTTTGAACTTTCACCTATTTTCCCAAAAAAAATCATGTGGATCGGTCTTCCTATGGTGATACATGCTCAATCATGCATCATACCTCAAGATAGTCTTGACATGTCGTGCAATGAGACTAAAACCTGTATTTTCAAATATTGACCCCTATTACCTCTGACCTCAGACCTCTGATCTTCAAAACTTGTATAATTCAATTACTTTTACAAAGAGATAAAACCCTTCTGGCTCTAGACAGACATATTATTCTGAGTGAAAAGTGCAACTTTCTTACCATGTCATTCACCATATAATAATCCTCAAACGGAATGATGTCTTGGTCTTTGTACCACACGATGTCATTCGATGTCAATGTCGATGTCGATGTCGACATATCTCTCTCAGCTCCACTATCATTTCTAAAGATGCATGTGATGTTCAGGTCCTCCCCAACTTCAATAATACCACTTTCAGGGAAAATATCAACTGTGAAGAGAAGAAAAAAATTAAAGATGTGAGGTAACTGTTGTTTGCCAAAAACTGTCAAAACTTGTCTTAAGCCACATTTATTCAAAATTGCTTTTGATGATTAACTTACTCACTTCACAATTCACATTCATGTGTATTTCATATGTATTGTAATTTGTAGGTTTATTTGCACTTTATTGTTTATTATGTAATTGTTTATCATCTTTGTTGTTTATAGCGCTTAGAGACTTTGGTGGTAAGCGCTTTATAAGCAACGTTTTTATTATTATTATTTTGCAATATAGTTGCTATAATTTTATGTCCCTGAAATTCAGACACCTCACAAGCCCTGGTATGGACTCTTAAAACAACTGTTTCCCTTTAAATAAAACAATTTCAACTTAGATAAAGTGATATCATAAACATTTTATAAAATGAAATAGGATCCTTTTTAACCACTGTTTAGGAACTTTAAATCATTAAGCACTTCCTTGCAATACAACAGTCATTTCCACTATGAAACCAAATTTACTGTCATGGTATGGTGCAATTAATTAGCAAAAAGTCCATAAACGGATCTTATGAACTGGCGAAACAGTATTATTACAAAAGAAGTGACATATCAATTCGAAGAAGGGTCAACAAAATATAATTTTTTCTGGTCCCACTATTAAGCATTCTTTCCTGCACCTCAGTCGCATCATTTAAGAGGAATCTAAAAACTCATTTGTTTTCTTTGTAATTGTTATTTTTAGAGTGTAATGCACTTGGAGAGCGTATAATTATTCTTTTTTTTATTTACTAATGTAAAGCGCTTTGAGCATGTTTATGTAAAGGCGCTATATAAATATCAATATGTATGTATATATGTATGTATGTATATATTAAAGTCATCTTTATTTTGGAACAAAATAAAAGAAGGTGCATTTAAATTACCCAGTTCCTCTGCCAGGAGAAGAGAAATTGGCAAGAGGCAGGGACACAAATACAATAACATAAAATTATTAGAAGGTCCTCTAAAAAGAGAAGACTCTCCCGAATCATACATTTTGAAAAACCGAATGTTTTCCATTGTTTTGGATCAAATAGAAAAGTTTTCCAGCGCTTCCTCCCAGTGACACTGCCAAGATTCAGCCAGTTTGAAGCATATTAGTACAGTGATTATAACTTTCAAAAACTCATAACTTTATCATTGTTTGTCAAATTACTTTCAAACTTTTACCAGTCTGCTTCTCTGATTTTTCTGCTTTCTTTTAGATCAGTTTACTAGCAAAGATTGGACTTCCCTTTAACACAACCGTGACTTACAGTTTTGGGAACTTGGGGCAAATTGCAATAATATTGACAAAACTTGCTTTCGATACCAAATGTTTCATATCAGGCAAGTGGGGGAATTCCCTTCATGTCACCCAACATTTGACCTACATGAGCAGAATCATTGCATGACTTCTTCAAAGGCAAAGGTACAAATGTATAGGAAAGGTGATGCTTGGGATCAGGGATAATAATAAAGGGAAATTCAAGCTTATTAGCAAATTGCCTTAAAGCCCCACTGCTCTACTTATAGCTACTTGTGCCCTCTATATAACAAACAATGCCTAATCGGTGACCATCGGTCCCCCATGATCCTCTTTTTCTTATGTTAATTGAGAGCTGATTTGATGAGATAAAATCAGATAACCACCTGTCCAGTGATCTTGCAGGGTGGTCTTATCCCTCCTGTACACTGGTATAGATGGGCTTTAAAACAAGGCAAAAATCAGAGCAAGTAAATTGATGTAGGTCTAAACGAAATCAGGCAAACAATAAGAAAGTTATAAAATGAAACTTCGAAAATGTAATCACTAAACAAATAGAAATTTTAAATTAGCAGAATCTGTAATGTCACTGTGATGCAGTTCCGGACAACCCTCCCATTTGTTCCAACACACTTAATTAAGTTACTAACTAGAATATCAATTTTGTTCTCAATATCTATTAGGGGGGGGGTCTCTTCTCTTGATGCACCTACATTAATACATCCATTATATACATGTATTTTAAGTAATGCCCCAAACGAGAAGGCATTTCTTATCAACAACAAAAAAATTAGTTAGAACTTTTATTAATTTATTTCAAACTTTGGCCATTCTTTTTCTTATTGTTCTGTCTTCAAGTTCACAAAAATGAACTTATGATAAATTGGATTGCCATTGAAAGAGAACGTTAAGTTTAGTTCTGAGCAACTTTATTTGACAGCGTTTGAAATTCCAAATCAAAATGTACGATTGTTTTTGTTTAAGTTAAACTTGTGCTTAAAAGGACAGATTTATAATCTGCTAAAACACCTTCATTCTTAAATATGACATGATAGTACATAAATAGTATATTCCACGAGGCCAGGAAAACACTTTCTGTTACAACGTAATTGACATTGTTTGAACTTCTACATCAAAATGATCAATTGTTTTTCAAAACTTTTTAAACTTGTACTAAAAAGAAGCTTAGGGACCTATTTATAAACCGTTAAAACACTTTCATTTTTAAAAAGTACATTCAACAAGACCAGGAAAACACTTTCTGTTACAACTTACTTGATAAACAGGGTCATAATGTTACATTCTTCTCAAAAGGCCCAAAGGCACCATAAAATATCATGGGTTATGATTTTTCACGAGTGGAGTATTTTTGCTACATGTATATATGCAACTGTTGGATTGAAAGGAATTTGACAATGTTTTCAAATGAAATCAAATTCCAGGTGTGATGTGTCATGTGAGGAAATCATCCTGTTATCAAATTCAAAGCTGATAAAATGTGCTTTTAGGGCAACTTTTAATAGTTATTAATTCATTGAAATTTCTTCATGTTTTGTTCCCCTTTATGTTGTATTTTTGAAAACTCTCTTTTGGAGGGCAAATATGCTATTAATAGCCACTGACCAACAGAATGAAAAACAAAGTGTGCTGAACCATTTACAGCCTGTTTGCATCAAAATAAGACAAGCACTGAAAGTTTGAAATACTGTAATAACAGATGCCAATGAGTTGCACAGTTTTCTGAGGATAATTACCTTCAATACCCATTACTGGTTGACATGACACGAAGGTCAAGAGGACAAAGGTCATCATTCCCAGGTAAGCCCATGATCCAGGGTTGTGGTATTGAGTTGTGGTAGTAGCTTTCCTTCTCAAATGGTCACTATCACTGGGGAGAGAAGCTCCGCCCCTAACCATCAGCTGGTCAGCATGCCTGGCCTCACTGAATGACATCCCTCTCCTCTGATTGGTCAAAAGCCCCAGGTGCAATAGGCTTTCTCGCACCTGATTGGTCGGTCCGCGGTCTTGGCACACTGCCCGATTTCCTGAAGCACACTTCCTCATTCTTTTCCCTTGGCTATCTGCAGTGGCCTTGTGTAGTGCTACTTTTTTTTTCTCTCTCTGAAAGATAAAAATGAAAAAGAAAAGAAAGGAAAAAAAAGTCAGCAGAGTATAGTAACAGATGTTAGTGGTAGATAAGGATCTAATTTCCTTGTGAGTAGTCTTTCCGTTGTTTATGCCCATACAGGCTGCTCTGTTAACTATTGCAAATAAACTTCTAGAGTTGTCTTGCCATGACCTGGGCAGAAATATGATAATAATAAAAACAGCACAAAGACATTCAATAGCAAAGGTTCTCATTACAAACACACAAAGGATGGAGAAGAAAAAAAGGAAAGTACACATACCTTGATTTAATCTCAAAAGTAACTGCACAAAATTTGACGTCAAGAGAAATTAAAGTTCAAATTTACTTTCAATTTGCTCCAACAATAACAATGTGTTTGCTAAACACCCAAATGGCATTAATGTAAATATATATAACGTAATGCCTTCCTGAGTAATAGAGCATTTAATTGGTTTCATTTTCTATTTTTTATATTTTTTATCAGGACCTGGGAACAAACTGATTTGGTGGCAAAATTCCTTCCTAATGAAGTAGAAAACATTTGTCCTTTCATATTTTGTTTCTTTTGAGTCAATAAACGACCAGACTTTAACAAACATGCTTTTAATTCATCAGTCTTTGGGTTGGCAAATTAACCTCACATAATGCTCCCAAACTACATTCTCCCCTTGTGGACTGAGTCAACATCCAACACGCAACAGACTGTGTCAACCGACTATAGGCCTGTCAGCTCGAGATTGCCAAATATCTCGCTATTTGAACTATCTCGATCGCAAACTATCCAGTTAATTTGCGTTTTCATCAGCCCGAAGATGCAACTAGCGGGATATTTGGTCATGATAATCATCCCAAGATATCTTGGGATGGTTTGCAGAATATCCCGCTATTTGTCCGGTGCGTCTTAACCAGCCCGAAGACTCGCACTCTGCGCAAACACTGAGCAAGTTATCTCGAGCTTGAGTTTTAAGTTTTGAGGTCAAGTCTCGAGCTGATGAAGATGCGCTCTGTAACATCAGGATTATTTCCCAAATCAGAAATAGCGGGCTATTTGGCAATCTCGAGCTGATGGAGACAGGCCTTAATATGTACTTCTACTTATAGGTTCAATGCCAGAAGTCCTTTTTCCAAGTAAAGTACGTCTCAGTGGACGTCGAGCTTGGGGACAAATATTGAACTCCTTCCACATCTTTATTTGTGCTCAACCTTTAGTACACATTATGTACACGGCGGTGCTGGCTCCTAGCATTGGTACATGCATTAATTTTAATAACAGAGAAGAACAAATATTTTTTTGAACAGTCCTTTGAGCAAAATTAAACAAAAAACTCTGAGGATTTTCTTGCAAACAAAATTAAATTTCCTTGCAGCAATTTGGATTTCTTTTCTCACTTTTTGTAATCAAATTTTGTTTGTACATGTACCAGATTTTAAAAAACACCCAATGATACGTGTATGTTTCACTTTGAAAGTAATATTTTATGTTTAATTCTTGTACACTATTTTGAAGTATTTTCATAATTCTGCAACACACTTAAAATGGAAAAACAGTAAAAAAAAAAAAACTTTTTCTCTTTCATCTCACCAGTACGGGTCCATAATCTCACTAAACAGTATCTTGACCTTAAAACTTACAATATTTTTAGAGCAGATGAAGATTCAACCACTTTCTATTTTTAAATTTTGTTGTGCTCTAAAATAGCCAATACCTTTTAGAATAAAGAGGATGGATAGTCTAATACTATGCGAGCTGACATAAAGTTCATTTACAAGGGTGGGGACACTTTCATTTGTCCTGGGCAAGAGGCTAACAGTGGGCGGTGGAAAACATTTCCTGTTATCAGGCAGAATTTCCTTTGTCTTCTTTTATCACAGGTTTACTTTTTAAAGACACCTTACTTGACCTGCAGCGTCATAAGATAGCCTACTCCAAAAACAAGGATGTTACTGGAGTAAACAAAGGCAGGAAAAGATATGATTATGGAAATGATAAAATAGGAGCTCTTGCATATTATTAATTCATATGAACACTCTAGATATCAGTATCAGATGCAACTTGAGACAAAACCATTCATAATCACATCGACCCTAGATGTAATGTTATAGGATTTGTTGACTCTTTTTCATTGTGTCTGTCAGTAATAACAACTTTATAGGCAAGAGCACCCCCTGACCCCGCCCCTCCCCCAAGTCAAATCTGTGAATAACAAAAGTCACCTGAAGAGAAAGCGAAAAAATTGCTATTGCAGTCAGATGTCCTTTCAAGACAGGTTCTATGACATACATTTCTTCCGAGCGAGAGAGATCAATTTCAGGTGGTCTTTGTAGAGAGGTGGAAACCACAAGACTGGCTAGACCATACCAAAAGAGGGTTGTTTTCTCTAATGACACACTAAAACTACACTAAAGCAATGTCTGATGCCCTGAAACTTCTTTAAATTGTTGAAGCCTAAGATAGTTCCAGCTGGAATCTATGCAAAAAACCTTTTCACATAAAAATCCAAATTGTATTTGATGGGTTTAGGAAGATGTTATGCTCCATTCAACCGGTTTCATTTTTTTTTTGTATTCAATGTAATCAAGACCATTACTTTCAATCCTCTGCATCATAGAAATGTTCAGTTTTCAGTTTTATTTATTTCTCCTCAAGAGATCAACAGATAAAAATACATAATTATTTATAAACAGACAAATGTAAGGACAATACGTAAGTCTTAATTATACAAAGTGAGGAAGGCTGTGGCTAAACATGATTTTTATACAACCCTAGATTATCACGATCTTTAGCAAGGTCTTTGGGGACATCTTCCTTCTGTTTTAACGTAAAAAAGCAACATTCCTGTTTTCATAGACCAAGAAATTTTATGAAATATGGGGCAATCTAAAAACCATTAGTATCTATTCCAGAAGCAGATTTATAGATAACAGCCGGGTTGGAAGGTATACAATACACTAGAGAAAATACTGCCGAACATTTCCAAGTATTCTATTTTACATTTTTTCCTCTGCCATTCCCCAAAAGGAGATACAACAAATTAATTTTCTTGTGGGACATGTACGATTTCATGTGTCCTGGGAGTAACAATTGCTATAGGTGACATAAAAAACCATTGGACTCTCTTGAAATAACAGTTTTAAAATGTTGACTCTGAACCAGATTTTTGTGAAATAATCACAGTACCCCCCACCCCCCCCCCCCCCTCCCCCCATTAGCTTGTTGCAAAGCAGAACATTCTGTCCCTTCAATTTTTCACTATGTCTGCTAGCTGACAAAAATAAAGTGGTAGTTTCAGGTTACACTACAGGGCACAAAAAATGATATGCTAAGTTTAGGACTATTGATACTTAGTTTGAAACCATTTACAAAGTTGTACAGTATTCAATCTACAAGAAAAATGGATGAATGGATTGATAAGTCACGATGACATCTGCAAAAAGGAACTGCAATAAAGTCAAAAAAGAGGAGGAGTAGGACAAGTTTCATACTACAAAATAATAGAAAAACAATTGACATATTAAAACGATAAACTTTGCACGTCATCATGGAAGTTTTAAATGGGCAAATGGCCATCCTGAACAATTCACAAGAGCTTCTGGTTTGCAATATGCATCATAAGCGATGCAAGCAGTTGGTTACCAACTTAGCACCCATTTAAACTATACGTTTACATGACGCACATATGCTTATTTTCATTCATAAAAAGACGTAAACACATGACATGAGCACTTGACGTCACCAGGGGGTGGTTCCCTGATTCCAGTAAACGAATTCCCAAATTAACATCAATCACAAATTACCTATTCTAAACATCTGACATTCCAATGTAGTTCCCGGCACCTGTAAGTCCAGACACATGTTTTGATAGATGTGTCTTCTTCAATGAAAGTTCATGACAGAACTTGACTTGATAAGTCATGAAGTGTAGGGCCAATGTAAAGCTTAATATTTCCTATATCATCTTTCTTTTTAAAGATTTGTATAAGTGTCCTGGTGCTTGAAGAGGCGGAAATGTATTAATACTAGTTTCTCATCCGGTCCTTCCTTTTCTCAGCCTGCTTCTTCTTCATCTTCTTCCTTTTCTTATTTCAGACTAGTACAATCTATAAAGACTCAAAGACACCCTTTCCTCATATTTCACCAATATAGAACTTTTTGCTTTTAATATTCAAGTTTGCATGCTACGATTGTGTATTGGTAAATTTATAGTGGTGCATGGGTTTGATCATAGACCTACTACTATGTCCATGGCATGATTGTCATAAAGATAAATTTATTCAATTTTGTGTGTCAAACCATGAAACTATAAGAGTAGGTAGATAGAGTTGTACCGGTATCTTATATTTGTCTTGAAGTTGAAGATACAACTGGACGGGTGTGAAGTTGAAGACTAGTATGCACATGACATGTGGCCCTAATCCTCGGTGTGGGGTCAAAGGTAACTGCTGAAGAGGGGAGATAAGAAATCTCAGCAGACCCGTTGCCTACTTTTCCAGGTTTGATGGATGGAATAATCAGGATTTCGATTCAAGGTCGGTCGTTTCGTTTTGTGAAGAATTCTAGCCTTGATTCATGCTCTTTCTGTTCCAAATGTTCATGAACAAATCAAAGAAAAGTCAAAAATATTGGTATTCAAATGGCAAGTCAGTGTCACTAGAACTTTTGAGTTTTGGTGTTATCATTGTTATCTAGTTTCATCCAAAATGGAGTTTCTCAAAACAAAACTTGTTTACATCAGCTGATTTTCAACATCCCGCCTTTCAGCGATGATGTAAACAAAATGATGTAACAGAGAGAATGAATATATTAGAGAAGGGGTCCAGGACATTAAAGGGACTTGTTTGGATAAGAGAAAATGGTGCTAAAGTAGCGACTTCAATGCTAGATGTACAATTAAAGAGAATCTGAAAGTTTGAGTGAAAACAGACCATTTATATTTTAGCGATAAAAATTGGGAAAAACTGATCTGATATTGTAATTAATTAAACTTTAGGTTTTAAGAGCCTCATTACAGGAACACATGACAACTACATGTAGGCCGATGGTACGTTAAGTAAATTAGGTTGTGATAACAAATTTAGAGTTACTCTATGACCTATGAGGTTTAATAGTAAGTAACTCGAAAGAACAAAGTCAAAGTCAAACTGAATTAAACACACCTAAGTTAGGACAAGTGTGTACGCTTCGTGCCCAGCATAAATGTGTTTGTTTCCCTTATTTACTCAGTTCTAATGACTCTACTTTGCTTGGGACAAACATGTTGTGAAAGCTGAATGCTGTTTGAAATTGAATATCCAGAGCTGACACCAGTGATCCCATGAATAAAATAGGTGGAGGGGGGGGGGCACCACGATTTCCTGCATTTTAAAGAGAATGAGTCAGTACAAGTGGCTCTTATATTAACTTTTGTCTGAAATGTAAAACAACCAATTTTTTTTTTTTTTTTTTTTAAATTAAATTTTGAAAAGTCTGGGTATGTGGCCTCTATTGAGGGGTATCTTTTGCACAAAAGTGGAGGACATATACCCCCTCAATTCCCCCCCCCCCCCATCCCTAACCCAGACTTATTCCCATGACTGATAGTGATGTCTGATAAAAGATCAAAGTCTACAAATTAAAACAACAAGATAACAGTATGTCTTTATTGTCTTTCAAATTCCACATTCAAATTTGTTTGCTGTAGGTTTATTTGTAGATGTATCTATAGATGCCTACATGTACATGTACATGTATGCCTGTGACTCTTATGAGAGCAAAGTCTAGACTCTAAAAGATTCATGATGCAATATCTAATATTACAAGGACGTGTACAGTAAACTGTATGTGTTCATTGGATCAGTCTCCATAATGGCATGCAATTGTTGTCATATGACATATCAGACCATGGACCCATAATCAGACACACAAAATCTCAAAGACTCAACCATACTTCTTTTAAATTTAGGGGCCTACAAAACAATGTGTGAAAAACTGAAAACTTCTATTTCTCTCCTCTTTTGCTTCTACCAGTTGCCTTGACTGTTTCTGTGTAGCACGCCCAATCAGCTGAGGAAAATTAACAACCTCAATTAACAGAGAGTCAGTCTTTTTATTCTTACCCTTGCAAGTCGCAACAAGTGAATTTTCGGGGATCAGAGGGGGTAAAATGATGATTGAAGAAAAAAATCTGTAAGAGCATAAAGAATCTAGACTACTACTAGTGCTTCTGCAACTTTACCCTCATCAAGTTCTCAAGGTACTATTGCTTAGAACTGTTACTTCTAAAGTAACAACAACATAATGTATGACCAATACTGCACAGCACCTCACACAATGGTAATTATTTGACTTAAAGTTAATCAATTTCTCCAGCCCAGTTTCCTAAAATGTCCATGATTTGGGGAAGATGTTAATAAAATTAAAGAAATATTGGTGCATTAATAGAAACCTTTGATATTGGATCTATGATTGGTCACAGAAAACAATGAATATTTTAACATGAACTTGTAGCCCTATCAAGCTGCATTAGACCTGGGTCCTGGGCCCATAAAACAAAATTCATTGATTCCTTTCTAAATCATAAAGTGCAATAACACTACAGGTGTACTTTCCTTTTCATGTGATGTGTTTTCGTGAAATAATACCATAGCCCAAAACAAAGTGTATTCCATTTCCATTGGCTATACCAAGTGCTATACATGCATGATTCAAAACAGAATATCATATTCAGGAAGTGACAATCTCAAAATAGATTTGTACTCAGCCATCATTCATTGTATGCTTCGTACATGTTTATCGTATGATATAATTGTACATGATTTTTTATTTAATTACTTTTGTAAACATTTTTTTCATTGTATTTGTTATTGTTCGAATTTTTGTACTTTGAATTTGAATTTGTATATTTTTAAACGCAGAAATAAAATCAATCAAACAAACAACAACAAAAAACAAGAGTTCCTCCTATTTCAATGTCAAGTCAACAAGGTTTTCCAGCACCAACTTGTACCAACTGGGTGCCAGCAGGAACGGTATTGTGAGTATTGTGACATATGGTCTCTCCTTTCCCCATTAGGTTCATGATCTCTCTTAAGTTATTCATACTTATCACCAAAAGAAAAGGAAATAGAAATACATGGATTTGAATGGCTGATTTCTTACTCAGTAAAAATGGCGTCAATCCAAGATTGATCAAATAGTAGTTAAAGGTATTACAAAGTTTTGGGAAATTTTGAAAAATGGGTGGATAGTGATTCTTTACAATTTTAATATATTTGGATGTCCCTGTGGATGTATTAAAAATACCAGAAATTTTAGCCCCTAAAACACTTCTGCTTTCGAGAAAAATTGAATATAAAGATTTACCGGTGCTCCCGGTAAATTTTGATAAATTTCAAATAGCTCCTACGGCCGTACAATGGTAGCTGCGACCATGAAAATCTCAGAGTATGTAGTTGTGGTATATAATTTCCGAACAAGAATAGCTTATCAGTCAATTTTAGTCAATAAACATTGTTTTATAGCTTAATTAATATCTTGACCTTGAGAGGGAGCTATTCAACATAAAGTGTTTATTATTTACAATTTCATAACTTTAGAGTCAATTTCGACCGCGAAACGATTACTGAATATTGTAGGATCGTATATGCTTCCAATATGTTCATTTGAACCAAATTCATGACCCCTTACCAAAACTTTGTATTACCTTTAAGCTATCATCGTCCTTGAGGGAAACTGAAATGATACCGTTCTCCTGGTAGTGGCACAAAGGCCTATTCGTATTGAACTTTTGTAACTTGAGATCGAGGGTCTTTGCTTAACAATAACAGACGAGAAAACATTTGTCTACTGGTCTTGAGAGGTTTTGACGGTGAGGAAAAAAGAAAAGATCCGGCTTCTGAAATCACATTTAGAGAGAAATTTATCCTCATCCCTTTGTATGAATCGAATGTCATCCCCATATTTATGAAGAATAAAAAAAATTGACAAGAACATTTGTGCTATATACCATAGGTTCACATATACTTTGTTGAGAGCAAAATGGGTGTAATCTACATGTATGTCAAATGACATTCACAAGTTAAAGCCTGTCTGCACTAGTTTGGCCAGGGGATTAGACCTCCCTGCAAGGTCACTGACAGGTGGTTATCTCACCAAATCAGCTCTCAATTAACATAAGAAAAAGAGGATCATGGGGGACCAACAGGCACCGATTAGGCATTGTTTGCTATATAGAGGGCGCAAGTAGCTCTAAGTAGTGCAGTGGGGCTTTAATGCCCTTCTTGCTCTCAGCAAACTATATCATGGTATGTTGCATCATGGACCTACTGGTTGCATACACTCTCTTACTTAGCTGAGGAGGGGATGGAATCGAAATACGGATACCGTGTTTGGCACTCTACCAACATCATTCAGTTTATAACATTGCTCTAAAGTTATTTAGATAAATGGTAAACATGTTATCCACTCTGTCAGGTGCATGGGTCTCAAAAGTGAATGCATTGGGTTTATTTCCTTTACATAGAATCTCTTTTGAAGGATTTGATATCTCAAGGGAAATTGTACTTATTGTAATACCATTTCAATCTTCCATTAAGTTTTTTTTCATAGGTTTTTGTGACATGTAGTTCAAGCCTGACCCAGTCTATACTAAACTCTCTACATAATCATATGCACTTCAAATACCATGGGAAAACCCCATTTTTTTCTCAATCGAGCAAGCAAAATAAAACTCTTCCTTTCAGGTGGCAGTTGTTGTTGTTGTTGTTTTAGTCTTAAGGGCGTGTTTCATTCAATTATTTGCCCTTCAGTAGCCTTCCTCACAAGCTCACAGTTTTTTAGCAAAACAAATTCCCATTGCAATAGCTCCCATCCTGTTCAACTACCAAATGAGACCCCCCCCCCCCCCCCCTGGCAGGTCGGCAGTGCAACACAAGCACATTATGAGTGGCATGAGAAAATAAAAATTCAAACTAAAAGTAAAAAACGAAACTGGAAATTAATTCAAAACAGGATCTTAAAATCCGGCGTGCCGTAATAGTGAAAGTGTTTGCCATAATTTGTTGGTTACGTTCACATTAGTACCTTTTTCCCCCCATCAGTTATAAGGATACTTTTAAGTATCAACTGTTAACTGCACATGATGCATGCCATAATAAGATTCTCTGAATTAGTTAAACTTAAAGTTGACATGCTTGGTTTCCAATCTGAACTTATTTATCAAATTAAGCATTCATAATCATGATAATCAACCCCAGCTGAATAATGGGAATAGTCTTAAATTGTGATTTTGCATGTCAAAACTCAAAAGTTTGTAAAATACTCATTCATGGCAGTTTGTTAAAACATATTACCTGGCTGCAGCTATACACAAAGCACTCTTGGCAGGTTGATAACCCCTCAATCGCGTCACTCGGCTCTCAAATCAAACAGGTTTCTTTGTTATGCAATTCAATTCGAATTTAAGCAAACTCAGATGACCCATAAAGTCCTGAAGAGTTTAATCGACACAACTAGACATCAGAGCGAGAGTAAGTTCCAAAAACGGGAAAATTCAAAGTTTGGTGGCCAGGCCAGGCCAGGCTGGCACTGCACTGCAATCAAACCTGATCTTTTGTTTTGATGATTGCCTAACTCGAAGTAACATGATCAGTAGACAAGACTGTGCATGTTCCGATCGCGGCCAGTACCCGCTTGTCAACGAGTACCGCTCCGCATCACCGAGGGTCACAGGCGCGTGGCTGAAATCACTCAATGGACTGTTCTCCCCTCCTCAGAGATTTCACCTTTTAAATCTCGAGACGAATCATACGATCCAAAGAAATTATTCACACATGTACATAATGAAACTAGATCCTGCTTTTTTCTGTTGCAAGCGGATAACAAACGGAACACAATTCACAGAGATTTCATGCGGTAAAAGTTTCCAGGATTTAGCGAGAACCTGATGAGCCCATACCACAATCATCTGTGTCGAGCTGTGTTATCATCTGGTCACGATTTGCGCTTGTGCGCAGAATTCAGGGAAACCCCCCCAAAAGTACCAGTAGCAGGAGCGCGCGAGGCAGCGGTGGTTAGTCTGCAAGCCACAGACTCCATTTAGACACTGTACCACAATTCATAAAGCCTTTAGCAGAGCCTAGCTCTATCGATCTCTGACTGTTTCAAATAAAGACTGGAGTATTTAAAACACAAAGTCTGTTAAGTATTCCGCCAGTGTGGTCTCACAGATTAGATACTTTTATGCACTTCGATTAACAAGGGTCTGTGGCTGCAAACTAGCTAATGCCGCTGCGAGCCATTTGATTGGTTGTAAGTAAATATGCATATTCATTTCATGCCCGCTCTTCCTCAGAATAAGAACCGTACCAGTATCGCGCTAAGATTACGTAACAAATTCTAGAAATCGTATGGCAACTTCTCTTCGTCTAAAACACACAAGAACAGTGGAGATTGGTTGAGTTCCCAGAAGAATTGAAGGAAATCCACTTTGTTATCTGCTGTTCACGAAACATTACTTATGAATCTAGGGTTTTTTGGGGGGAAATAAAAGGGAAATTTTATCAGAGCAACTGGGAGTGAAAGTTTGAGAGTAAATCAATGAATACAAAAAGAGCCTGGAAAAATAATTATGTATGACTAGTTATATAAAACAAAGTGAGGAGTATATCGAGAAGGAGATTAAACATATACCAATTTTTAAGTGACTTCAAAAGTATAAAAGGGAAAGTCCACTTCAAAAATAACTTACTTTTAATAGAAGCAGAAGAAATCAGACATCAATCAAAAACGTTTGAGCAAAATCGGATATCTAATAAGAAATTTATGAATTTTTAATGACATGAAAAACTTTGAAAATCACTAGACAAATTGGGAACTCACTCATGAGTCTGTAACGTCACTGCCGCACTATCCACTAATTGTTTTCTTTATATTGATAATATAAATTTCCCGTTTTCCCCCTAAGAATCTTATTTCCTCACACCAGCATCCAAGTTATATTGAAAGTAATATGTTTTTGTGTGGATACACTATTATAGAGTAATTTCTTTCAGTTAATTCATCAATTTTGATAAACTTTTCAGATAATGATCAATGATTATAAAATATACAATATTCAGAAAAAAGTTTCAATTCTTCATAGTTCATAAAAGATTTTGTGAAATGTCATGCTCGCAATATGATACAAATCGTATAACCTGGGGATAAAAGGGAAATTAATGGGATTAATATATATATATATATATATATATATATAAAGCTATTGATGAATAGTGAGTTAATGACGTCACAAACTGATAACAAAATTTGGGAATGTGTTATTGTGTAGCGATTTTCCAAGTTCCATAGGTTTTCACACTTTAACAAAAATGTAACTTCCTTATTTTTTCCCATTCAAGCAAGGTTACCAAATGCACTAATGTTGCCAATTTGACTCCAAGTTTCTAATTTATTATATTAAAGAAGTTTAACAAATGTATTATGCAAACACTATTACTAACTTTAACAAAAATTAACCTCCCATTCAGTTTTTAGACCAAGACTAGCAATATGAAATAATGCTGATAAAACGGTCCTTTACAATATATATCAACAGGGGGCGACATACACTAACAACCGTAGTCCATGCTCTGTACTGTGTGTTCTGCATCGACACATAAAATCACCATAAAAAGATTTTTTAAAATTGAATTCATTGAAATTATAAAGTCAAAGAAACCATCTCGAGACGAAAATGATGATGTAAAAGAAAGGTTTCCTATCGATTAATCGGTAAGAATCTTTGCAATCGAAAGCATGTGTCCAATCAGCCTTCAAGGTCTATATTTGACGTTGTTGTTGCTTTGTTTTGTTTGTGTTGTTTTGTTTCCTCCTTTTTTTTTCTTTTTTTTTTACAAGATCTATGATAATTCCTATATCTTCAAAAGTTATTTGCCTAAACTAAATTTTTCTACGTTAAGATAATTGACAAATATGAGGGATATCTACGAGCTATTAAACAAAAAATAATAATAATAATATTAAAGATAGATTTATTGAGCGCATAATAAACAGCAGTTTCTCTATGCGCTTAATAAAGTAAAAAGCAGCATGTACAAGTATATAGTTACAAGAACGAAACTTAAACACCTTAAAGTATACATTACGAGCAATGTTAATACAGACAGCAAATATTTATGAAAAATCAATTAAAGTAACAAATTCGATTATAATACATTAAATTACAAACAAAACAGGTAAGTTTTGAGAAGGGTTTTGAAAAGGGTGTTGAAAAACAACGTATCCTAAACCTATTTCACTTTTTAAATACAAAATTGAGACGTTATCTGGAGGCGAGATTAATTTGGTAATGACATTGATTATGACATTGTCATAGAACAACAAATAAAATAATTTATATCAAACCCGCTCGCCTGTTTTCTTTTTTAAGAAAGAATCGGATTTTACCTTCCCTTTGTTTTATTGTCCTTAGATAGAAATGGAAACTTTCCCCAATCATTAAATAAAAGGCACGAGATAAATTATTTTCTTTTCCTTAAAACCCGCTTGCCTGTTTTCTTTTTTAAGAAAGAATCGGATTTTACCTTCCCTTTGTTCGCTTGTCCTTAGTTAGAAATGGAAACTTTCTCCAATCATTAAATTAAAGGCACGAGACAAATTATTTTCCTTTCTCTTGAATGCAGGGCCATTGTTGTGTGACGTCGGGCCATAAAATGTGATTTACAGCCTTCAAATGAAGTGTATTTATGAGCGTCATGGCGGCTAAAACAACTTCGATAACGTTCTTTCATTTTGGCATGATTACTATAGATATTGATTAATTAGTAGTATGGTGGTGACAAGCACGATTATATTGGGCTATGACAATGGTATGTAGGCTAAGTGGTTTCTTTGATGTTAATGTTTAATCTGAGATCAGGCGCGGATCTACGGGGGGGTTTAGGGGGTTTAAACCCCCCCCTTGGGCGGCCCCCCCCCCCCCAAAAAAAAAAAAAGGGAAAAAAAGAAAGAAAAAAAAGAAAAAAGAACGCACGCTGGAGAGAAACCCTTTCAAGTGCAAATATTGTGAGAAGATATTCAACTCATCTGGTAACTTAACCAAACACATGATAACTCTGGATATAACTGTGTATTAAACTGTTACTTGATTTAAAAAGACGTTATCATGCACTGCTTTTTATGGTCTCCATTGCCAGGAAAACATCACTTACGGGGTTCAAATAAACACCCCAAAAAAATCGGCTCGCCGCTTCGCGGCTCGTGGACGATGCTCCGCATCGTCATTATTTTGGTCAAACCCCCCCCCTTAGCAAAAAGCTAGATCCGCCCCTGGAGATGCATGGCCCTATCAGTGTCTGTGATATAGAAGCCGTAAAAAATGCGCTTCAAAATGATTTTGAAGTGCCTCAAAAAAAGTAAAAATCTTTGGGTGACCGGTTTTACCATACTCATTTTCCCCAATAGACTGTAGTGTGATAAAAACCAGGAAAACGGTTTTTGAAATTTCGATTTCCAATCTTACATCTTGATAATCAGACAGGCGATCGGCTTTTACAATTAATCGGATTCCTGACTGACCTAAAGTTTTATAATAATGATTGCAGCATGAGCTAAATCCAGGATTTTGTTTAGAATCTGAGGCGAAGATACCCAATCCCTTAAAAGCTATTGCAAACACTTTAAAGGCATCGTAAACAATGTTAAATATGTGATGCATGTCCCTACCTGTTATCAGTGTCTGTGATATCATGTAGTAATGAAGCCTTTAAACAAATTGCGTATCAAAATGATCATGAAGTGCCTCAAAAAAGTTAAAAACTTAAAGTGACCGGTTTTACCATACTCATTTTCCCCAATAGACTGCAGTATTATCGAAACTGTTTGGAAAACGCAAAATTTGATTTCGATATTCAATCATAAATATCTTGATAATCAGACAGGCGATCGGCTTGTAAACGTCATGGGGTTCTTAACTGACCTGAAGGTTTATAATGATCATTGCAGCATGAGCTAAATTCAGGATTTTGTTTCAGAATCTGAGACAAAGTTACCCGATCCCTTTAAGCCCACTAGACTTTTGCATTCAACTGGAAAACGTATAGTTATCTGAATGGATATCATATTGCTGGATTACTTTCTTTCTCTCTCTCTCTCTCTCTCTCTCTCTCTCTCTCTCTCTTTCTCTCTCTCTATTTCCCTTCCTCTCCCTTCTTTTTTCTTTCTTTCCCTCTCTTTCTCTCTCCCTCTCCCTCTCTCTTTCTTTCCATCTCCTTTTCGCTCTCTCTGGACACCAGTCTTAATTTGACAAATAAAATCCTAGAGAACAAGGCCATCGAGTTGAATAATGGTGTGGGGCGGGGTTTGTTGTATCATTTTCTTTTCAAACTGATTCCCTTTATATTTCTTCCTCTACTTTTACTCTCCCTTTAAAATATTGTGTTTATTTGGGGTTATCTTTCCTCTCTCTTGGTCTTTATCTCGAAAACATCGGGTTTCAGCTACATCATGCACTGCTAGATACCCAGCCAATTTATGCATAGCCAACCTCCATATGACCTTTGTCCATATTGACAATATCGATTTCCCGCCATTTCTCACACCTCAAAATTCATTTTGCACACGGCACCCACATGCACGGGTCCAGTTTCATTGGGGATCCTTACATTCCCAAACGAATATGATAGAAGTTCATCTATTGCTTTTGTTTATGCATCATCTTTTGTTTATGCATCATTTTTTGTTTATGCACTGTTCCTACTGTGTATTATATATCGATGTAACCCACTGACTGTTATTATCTGTAAACAATTATTTTACATAGTGAATAAATAAAACAAACAAACATGGCAATTTACCTCCGGGCCAGGGGAACAATTTAATCATCATGTACAATCAAAAAATATGTATCTTATCATCATTATTATTATTATTATTCATTCTGTTCACTTTATTTGTTTTTGATGAAAGACTATATGATATAAATCTGCTATGTGATCATTTACATGACAAAACCATACAACAGATATGTCAATGGGACCCATAGAACCCCTTTCTTACTTACTAACCCCCCCCCCCCCCCCCCCCCCGCCACAAAGAAGGGCGAAAGAAAAGAATACTCAAACATTTATCTCCTAACTCCTTATAGTGCAATGAAGGTTACTCGGTATTTTACCTCATTTTTTTATCAGATACTTTAAAAAAAACCTATTCATTCATGTAAATAAAGATGTAGGGATAACGGGCACGAAATAAGCATACAGTTACATTATTGAAATGAAGAAGATGGAAATGAAGCAATCAGACCATAATTGACCTATTTGTATTTTACATCTTCCGATATGAAAACACTCTTCTGGCTGACTTTGATTTGGACGAGTTGCAAAGGGTCAAACTTATTGCATCATGCTGTTTAAAGTGATATAGAAAGTGCTCTAAAAATACAATTTGATACCACACAACTCTTTTCTTTGAACGCGTAAAATAATCTTTCCGATGATCAAGAGGCTTACATGGTAAATGATACTATAAACATTGTTTTCCTTTAATTGAGTTTGACCTCTTGTAACGCGAATATAACGGGTTTTCCGGTTTATCTCTGAGGTGTATGCGGTGGCAGTAATTCTCAACAATAAAAAGAAAAGAAAAGAAAGCCGAAGGAGGAAACTGGACCCTGGGACTTTCGGACTTTAGCGGATACGGCCGATTCTTTTATTTTCTGTAATTTTAATGGTAAACAGGAATCGATACTAAATTCAGTATAACCCTACTTTTTGTATACGATTGCTAGAATTTTTGTTTTTGTTTAATCCCTTATGACGTTGCTTGATTCTTAGTTTTGTATTTGCTTCGCAGTCGAATGCAATAGGGTTTAATCGGTCAGATTTGTTTGGATCCAGAGAGCAAAGACTTTCGAAAAACCGACTCAAAATCCTATAATGTATAGAAACTCGATTTTGAACCAAATATCGACTATTTTTTTGTTTCTGTTTTTTTGAATTTTTCTCCCTCTTTTTTTCTCTTTTTTTCTTTCTTAATCATTGTATTCTTAAGTGATTACATTTTGTTCATATAATTTTTAATGGAATTATTAATGATACAATATACTGGGAGATGAAATGGAGAAATTGTGAATGATGCGCAATTCAGTATGTGCATGGCTGCAGCGCATTGACAAACTAAATCGACTGTTGAATCGAATTTGATTGAATTGAAAATCCCAGTTGCATCCGGAGAGGCCAAATTTACTAAAAAGGAAGGCAATCCTATACAAGTATTGTCAACAGGTTTAATAATTATCAAAACAATTATTTCACTGAGGGGTTATTGTCTATTGGTGAAACAAAATATGCTTGGAATATCAAGCTCCATGTTTGTTGGTTGGGTCGGTCTTACTTCAAAAAATCATTAGAAATTAAAATATATGTACACACGCTGCTTCCAATACATTTTGAACAATTTTTCTTACCTCTTTTCATGAAATGATTGTGAAAAAATATTCTTGATAGATAAAGTTGAGGCCTATATCTTCTCAGAACTTAAAGAAGCACAGAGATTAATCTATAAGGTTCTGAGAAGATACACATTTTCTCCATATAAAAAATGAATCATGTTGTCCAATCAATTTCACAGAAGAGGTGAAGAAAGAAAAAATTAGGGGCAACAGTGTATTTAAAATAATTACACCGAAATAATAAAGTGACATAATCGTTGATTCTTCATGATTATAAACAATGATACACTGTATATCAATTTTTCTTTCCAACTTACAGTTGAATGTTTTAAGGGTCCATTTTTTCATCAAACAGACAATTAAGAAATAGACAATTAAGACACAGTAACAGGTTACGAGAACTGAAGTGTAGGACACAGCGTTACAAAAATAGCGCAATGCCACAAATTATCAAACTGTTGAACTCTAATGCTAAAAACCTGAACTTAGAGTTTTAGAACACACAAAATAGTGAATTGAAGATGAATGTTGCCTGTAAATATGGAAATGTATTTTTTCTTTTGCCTCAAAATTACTTTTTTTGTCAATCAATTCCTTTAAAGTGGATTCCCACTAACGTGGATGAAATAACCTTTTTTTAATTACATTTGTATTTGTTTTAATTTGCATTATATTATACCAGCTCTGTGTTCTTGTTCATCTCTCCCTTTGTTCCTCTTCACCCCCTCTCTCGCTCTTTCTCTCTCTATCTCTCTCTCTCTCTCCCTCGCTCTCCCTTCTCTTCTCCCTTCTCTCTCCATTCCCTCTCCCTCAACTTTCCTTTCCTTTTCTCCTTATTTTCCTGCTCCATATTTTTCCTTTATTTCTTTCTTCCCTTTCTGAGTTTTACTGAGTTTTTTCGTCAAATTATTGTTAAATAATGAATTGTAAATGATGTGTTTTTTAAAAATATATTTAAACAAAATATCTGTAAATCATGCATGCAATTCAGCCATTGGCTGCGATATGTTGATGAATAAATACGGTCTATAGTGCACGAGAAGCTGACCCCCCCCCCCCCCCCCCCCCCCTCTCTCTCTCTCATCCACTCCCGCTTTCGGGGTAGTATAGACCCTTCATCAACGTCTCCATAAAAGTCAAGATTTAGAATTTCACAATTCTTTTCACAATATTTTACAGTGGTTTTGAGTGATAATATCGTTTTCCCTAATACAATTTGCACCAGAAATACATTTCACTGTGGATTGTTCTTGTTTTGTTATTGTTTTGTGCTGTTCGTTGTAGTTATCTTTAATAATCAAAACAAACGAGATCGAAAGAGATTCGAGTTGTATAAGGAAATGAAACAACGGCCTTTTCCTGTATAATAATTGAAAACATTAAACGTTTTGATGGCATTGAGAGTGCATAGGAAGGTTAAAGGCATTATTTTTCCTAACTTCGGAAATAATAATTTAGTAATTTCTCACGCCATGAAAATCATTTTTTGGTGAAGATTATAAATAAATTTGAAGCATATCTATTCTAGTTTGGCCAGGAGGGATTAGACCTCCCTGCGTGGTACTGACATGTGGTTATCTCAACAAATCAGCTCTCAATTAACATAAGAAAAAAGGGATCATTATGGGGACCAACGGGTACCTTTTAGGCATTGTTGGCTATATAGAGGGCGCAAGTAGCTACAAGTAGTGCAGTCTCGCTTTAAACGAGACATCTGTAGAAAATGAATGCAAGACATTATTTGTATTTTGTCATTATTTTCCGAAATATTGGTATTATTATTAAAGTAAAGGACATATCTTTCTTTTCATTCATTAATTATGCTTGATAGGTCTTTGATACTTCCATATTTGAATTATGGTCTCTTTGTTTAAGGTAACATACATCAAACATCATTATTAAGTGTTGCTATTACAAAAGGAGATTGTTCGTATCATTTGTAATTCCCCCTTTCGCTCCCATACAGACTCTTTATTTTGTTTAGTAAGATAATAAAGGGAAAAGACCTATATTTTTTCAACTAGGTCAATTTATGTATGATTATACAAATAATATGTTGCCATCTTTTTTTAAAGTTTTCTTTTTAATAGCTCTGTCCATAATTACCCAATAAAGTATTCGGCAGATTTTCATTTACCTCTCTTGCGGACCCTCTTAGCTCAAAGGCCCAAAATTATAGGTAACGAAATAAAAAATGCTTCATCGATTACTATTTAAAAGAAGTTTTTTTTTTTTTTAATTATAATCTAAAGAACCTCATTGATTTATATCGCCCATTTATTATTTTCCCGTCCACATGTCTGGCTTTCTTTGTTTCTTTTAATGCTTTTTTTAAAACAAGGGCATTCTCTACTCGCTGACTCAAAACGTAATTTGATAATATGTTATGCCCTCTCATGCATATCTCCTTTCTAATGCGTATTTCTCTTTCCTCATCTTCTTCCCCGGATCTCTCACTTCTTCTGGATTTTTTTTTTTTTTTTTTTTTTTTTTGGGGGGGGGGGGGGGGTGGCATTGTCTCCTTTTTGTATTGTGACCGTGCCGTGTACTCTCTTGTTCCGTTATCGTCTCTGCTGGCATCCCTTCCTTTTTTTTCTCTCTATTTGTAGTTCCTTTCTGTAGATACGAATTTGTTAATTTAATTAATCATTATCATTTGAGGGGTCCACAATCGTATAAGCATTGCTTTTTAGTGGACACCTACATGTATTCTTTTATTGTTCATATGGCTCCGTTTAGTCTCATTTCACAACGCCCCCTATCGTCAGAGCCTGGTCAGAGTCAGCAGCCTAACATGTTAGCCTATGGACGTTTTTTTTTTTAATCGTTAAAAATTCATTTTTTGTTTAAACGGAAAGCACATCCACCCCGACGTACGTTATCACTAGCTCTTTCATTGGAGCCCTCATGTCTCATTGACTTTTGAAAGTTCACCCACCGTAATTTTTCAAAATAGGTTGCAAGCTCGCTATTGCCTATAATACACATGTGAAACAAGTCTAACTTTGGACTCAGTTTACCAAGCGATTTGAAGATTATAGGTCGAGCACACGAAACATAAAACGCATGAATTATCATAGATCACTTCTGCCTATTTCATTTTGTCCATTTCATCCAACCCCCCACCGTAATTTTTCCATTATTTTAGTAAAAGCAAACATTTTGCCGAGTTTAGCAAAAACATGAATATTCATGAACGGTCAGACAATACAGCCTTTTAGTACGTAACGTATAGTGAATGGGAATGTGCGATGATCCGTTCAGGAGGTAGAGGTCAGTGGTTTGTGCTGGCAATGTTCACGCGAGCGAAAATGAGACAATCGGAGCAATATGGGTGGTGTAATCTCCTTTTCTCGCCCCATCCTCTCTCCCCCCCTCTCTCTCTCTCTCTCTCTCTCTCTCCATCTCTCTCTCTCTATATATATATATATCCCTCTATCCCCCCCCCTCTCTCTCTCTCTCTCTCTCTCTCTTTCCATTCGATAAGAGGCACAACATGCCCTCGTGCCCCCCCCCCTGCCTGCAGCTAATGTAAATGTGGGGGGCGTCATCATTTCATTCAGGAAACTGAGAGAAGGGGTCCACCAAAAGATGATTGACAAAGACACAGCGGCCTTATATACGCATTTCATGGTAGCACAGGGATATATACGAAGAAAAATGCAGTAATTAGTTTCCTCCTTTTCTTCCGTACATATGCCATCACTTTAATACGACCATGCACGCAATAATTGCAAAGGTGCATGATCTACATAAAAGTACGCCCCCTCCCCATACGGCAAGGGGGAAAGAAAATAGTCGGAGTGTGGTATATTTCATATTTCTTACAAAAATAAG